>CM064553.1:2567017-2812365 GCA_032716605.1 Paralithodes platypus | reverse complement strand
TTTATGGAAATTAACGTTTGACAAAATTGTGTTGGGCCGTTTTCTCACAATAAGCTCCTAAAATGGAGTATCGCATGTAGTCACCGTCGATTTTTGCGAGACTTTCTTGAATAATAATCATACACAAACAGCCATAAAATCTCTTAATATTAAGTTACGAGCATAAATGAGGTGGTAAACTGACCTTAGGATCAACAACAAGAAACACATAGCCTTGAATAATGTATTTATGATTATTATGTTTACATTCAATAATTCAGAATAATGGTTCATATAGCAGCCTAGATTTAATAGTTTTGTAAATGGTTCAAATTACAGCTTGGCTATAGTAGTATATTAGCAATGAAAGTTCATTTAAAAACATTTAAACTCCCTGAAAATAAGTAAAATACAGTACAGGTAATGAAATACAGGCTCTGTCTGGAGTCAGCCACTCCCAGCTGTGGGGTATGTGCCTGAGTACATACATACATATCAGTATGTCAATAAATTAAACAGCTCAGTAAATCACTACAAATGTACAGCTGGCTCAATATCCATAATTACATTAGAACAGTATTGTACATTCATAGTGAAGTTATCAAAAGAAGCACATATGGACATTTTTGGTTACATGTGAATGGTTAGATAGACATCCTAATGCCGGTATCACACGAGAGCTTTTATGGTCAACATTCGATGATCAAAATTGTTCTGGCAAAATTTCTGGAACATTTTGCACTGGTGTCGGAAACTAGACTGCTGGTAGATGAATTTAGGTAACAGATAAATATTTAATGTTTACCTTACGAGCTGCCAGACCAGTGTTAAGGATGAATGTTGAGTGAAAAAGTGCTTGTGTAATACTGGTTTTAGGGAAATAGAACCGAGTAGAGAGGGTGCGTAGGGATTGACTGTACATCACCGGTGGCGAGATATCAAGAAATAGTTTAGGCCGATTGTACATGTGACAAGGATAAGTGAGAAGGGTAAGTGGGAGTACACCGAAGAACACTGGGAGGAGGCCTTGACAAAGGAGTGACTAGTGACAATCGATAAATCATATGATATTTAGGGCAGCTCGATGTGTCTCTTATTAGAAAAGCGTATTAACACGGCTGAATATGCACCCATTCTTTTTATCTAAAAACCATTGGAATCGGCATTTGAAGCAGAACAATCTGACAATTTACGAGAGTATTTCATGGGATAACTTTTGTATGACCATTACATTTTGTTTAGTAGTTTTCATTAATTTGAAAAAAAACAAAAAAAACATACACCCTTTGTAGAAAAGGAGCAATCACTTAATTCTAAAGAAAATGCTGATTAAAATGGTTGAGAAACAGCAAAGCAGTAGTGATTTTTATAAAATTCAGATAAAGAGTATCACATCAAATACTCTTTAAAATAGTCAGATTATTCTGGTTCAAATGTTGATTACATTGGTTTTTGGATGTTAAACATTAGTGCATATTCAATCAAGTTATAAGTTTTGTTTTATACAAGTGTTTTGTCAATGGCAATGCAAAAAAAGTGATTTGTCAGCGGCAATACAAAAAAAAGTTTTTTGACAGCGGCAATGCTCCCCTTAGTAGATACTGTACCCTACATTATCCTAATTATGGAAGTGAATGTGCTATCTGATCTCGCTTACGTTTGGCTGCTTGTGCAGGTTGCAAAGCCTCAGGATCTGGCATTGGGGGCATTTCTTCTATATCCTGGTATTCAAATCTTGGTCATCAAGCCGTTCTTTCAAAAGGATGTAATTGTGTATAATACAAGCAGCTGATACAACTAGCGGTATTTTGTCTATTGAGGTCATGTTCAAATACTTTAGTCTCTGAAATTTACCTTTGAGGAGACCAAAGGCTCTCTCAATGACAGCACGAGCAGATGAGTGACGAGCATTGAATGTTTTTTGCACATCAGTAAGATGACCATTGTCTCTATACGGAACTAACATGTATGTTTCCAGAGTGTACGCCGAGTCTCCTAAAAGATGGAAATTTTCGGGGAAGTATCCATTTTGTAGGGCAGTGTACAAAGGGGACTTCTTAAACACTCGCTGATCATGAAGAGAACCTGGCCTTCCAACATTTATATCAAAAAATCTAAGATTGCTGTCACAAACAGCCTGGAGCTGGATGCTTGGATAGCCTTTCCTACATACATATGACTCCCTAAAATCTTTTCGACCAGGAATTTCTATTAGGGTGCCATCTACTGCTCCTATGGTACCCATAATGTCAGATTTGTCGTGGAAGTCATCTGCTAAAACCTGAAATTGGTTGGGTTGAGGAAAAAATAGTATGTTATCCTGAACTAATTTCAGACCGTTACACACTTCCATGACAACATCGTGAAGGGATGACTTGCTTAGTCCAAAGCGATCACTAACGCTTCTGAAGGTTTCTAGGTTTCCCAGCATCCACAGGGTTGCCAAAATCTTCTCGATGGTTATCACTCTGTCAAGAAGATAGGGGCTCAGCAGGTGGCACAGATCCTGTAAGAAAATATTTGACCTTAATGGAGGTGCTCTTTGATCTTCTGCAAATTTACTGAGTTGAGCAACTGAACACAGTAGTGCCCTTCAGAAAAGGAAGAAACTAAACAATAATAATAATAATATATGTAATAATAATAATAATAATAATGCATATATGACTTTGTTGGAGTGACATAAACAGGGGTCAAAATTAGTAACTTGGGGATGGTGGCATCTGACAATATTTAGATAGACACACATCTAGGCCAGTATGTGTGGCAAATGAGCAGAGCGAGTTGTTTGATGGGTTAAAGCAAGGGTGTGTGATGTCCCCATGGCTGTTCAATATATATCTATATGGATGGAGTCATGAAAGAAATACCCAGTACAAGGAAGAGCAGTGGATGTTGGTGTACCTCTGATAAAGGAAGGAAAAAGAGTGGAGGTTGCCCGTACTGCTGTTTGCTGATGAGTGATAGTGAATGGGAGTTGTTGTTGTTGTTGTTGTTCCCCAAGCTGCCTGGCCGAACAGCCCCAAGGCCCCGAGCAAGGTCAAGGCCATAACCGAGCGCCCCCCACAGAACCCTCCCCGCCGACCACAATAAGGCCTGCGAGACCGAGGCCACTCATGGCGGGGAGCTGAGGAGGGTGCAGAAACGCCCGGGAAACCAAAGCCCCACACAGGGTCGTGCCCCTCAGCAATTATGAAGAGAAAGTTGAGGGGCAAAGGAAAAATGTGACGCTTTGGCTTCCAATCTTGGTAGATTGGGAGGTCAATCCACGGAAGAGACGCCGTCACTTGAGATCTAGAAAATATATAAGTAAAAGGAACAGTTAGAGTAAGCTATGGGTATGGCAGAGATCGCTCAGTTCTCACTCTGATAGGCCAGCCCATCACCACAGTGAATGGGAGTTGCAGGGGCTGGTAAATATGTTTAGAACAGGTGTGAAAACGGAATCTGAAGGTAAATGCGAGGAAGAGAAAGTGTGAGGTGAGGTTGAACGGTCAGGTTATCGAGAATGTCAGCTCATTAAAGTATTTGGGCAGTGTGTTGAGTAAAGATGGGAGTATGGATGAAGAAGTGCGGGAGAGGGTGCAACAGAGGAAGAGGGTTGTAGGAACGCTGAAATCAGTAACAAGAAATAGGGTGGTCAGCATGGAAGTAAAGAAGTCCTTGTGTGGCAGTGTGGTAATCCCAACATTGATTTACGGGAGCGAAGCATGGATGTTGGTGAAGAGAATCAAACCAAGAGTGAGAGGGTTGGAAATTAGTTACTTGAGAAGTGCATACGGAGTTACATGGAGGGATAGATAGACGAATGAGGAAGTACGAGAGAGGTGTGCTGTGGATGTAGATGTGCTGGAAAGTGTGAAAAGGAATACGGTACCTTGAGAAGGTTCGGCCATGTGGAACGTATGGGAAGCGAGAGAATGACTAAGAGAGTGTACACGAGTAAGGTGGAAGGACAGAGAGGGCGAGGTAGACCGAGTGAGAGGTGGAAGGATGAAGTATATGAGTGAAGGCGGTGCTGGATGGGAGGATGGGCGTCGACTGACTGGGGACAGAAGTGCATGGGGCCGTTTCGTTCGTGGCCACCCCTTCGGGGATCACGGCGTCCGGCAATAGATAGATAGACATCTAGGCCAAATTTTATTAATTGAACAATGCAAAGTGATTCGCAAATAATTAAATTAAAGTTAGGTTAGGCTACGGCAAGTGATTTTTGAGATAAATTAAGGTCACACATCAAAAGAATCATAGGTTACTAAACATTCTTACAAAACTATTATAATTAAATTAAGAAACTTAATTTAAAGATCAAATAATTGTAGGGAAAAGGCTCGCACATTCGTGCTCACGACCATTACGCTTGCGTCTAATTTGCTCACATTTGGGTCCTCATCCCCCAAGGACTTATTGTCATCATCATATACATTCCCAACATGGAGTAAATAACAGCTGGCCATAGGATAATTCAGGAAAAAGCGGTCAAATTAGACGCTTGTACGGGTCGTGACCACGAGTCACTGCGGCGAGCGTCATCACCTTATCCAAATAATAATCTTTGATAATTTCATTCTTTGGCACAGGCGTAGGGCTAAGCTATAGGCCTCTGCATAATGTTGGTTGGTTGAATTTTCGAAGAGGACAATTATGAAATTATTTTTAATTGTTCTGTATGCTCTACAGTATTTTACATACAGTACACGTAGGTCCTACGGTACTTTAACGTGCGATAGGTCTTTATATGCTTGCGGACATTCTGAATAAATGAAATTCCCAATCCCCTCGCCCCCTCCTAACAAGACTGCTACTAGGATTGGTTAGGTAAGGTTGTTAGGTTAGGCTAATGTCTTTTCAAAGTTGACTGTAGGCCTATGTCAAATAAAATACGGTAAAAAAATAACTAGGGCCTAGTAAAAAGCCTGTCCACGGTCTCTTAAATTTTTACGGAAAATTTCAATAAGTCTGGTGGGGTGAGATGAATTCTGTATCCCAAGGCTAACTGTTATTGTCATATATAGCCTAGCTTATTCTTGTCATTTTATTGTCTCCCCACATTTTCCTTGATCTTCATAGCCCTCCCCACTAGTGAGGGCTGTTTTTAAATAGGCCTAGTTGGAAAATGGGTAAATTGGCTACTAATTTCTGCTCCAAATCTTTATAATACAACACTAGGCTATATCTGAAGGACAAAAACACACACAACCAACAATAGGGTACCGGTACTTACTAAAATCGCTGTTGGAGCTAAAAGTCAGGTTTAGGCTACTATATTTTCCACAATACATAGGCTTTACCAGTGTATAGGCCCTATACATATATATATATATATATACCGGTATATATCCTAGGCCTAGGCTATATATATATATATATATATATATATATCTTTTCTAATGATGCACACTCCACCTTGAGCCACATACAAGATTTTGTAAAAATTGGAATGGAAACTTTTATTCCTCATCAAAAGTACAGTAAAAGATCTAATTCACCTAAATGGTTTGACCATAATTGTGCTAGAGTAACTGAACAAAAAGCAATAGCCTACAATGCATACACAAGATCAAAAACACATGAAGCCTTTAATTACTTTAGAAACATCAGAAATCATGCCAAAACTGTATTAAACCTAACTAAATCAAACTTTCTCCATAAGCAGGCAAATAAACTTCTAAATAATCCAAATGATAACAAAATATTTTGGTCTACTCTTAACTCATTCAAATCCAACTTCACTACTGCTTCATCCATTCCACCATTAAAATCTCCGACTGGCAATCTTGTAAGTGACCCACGAGGTAAAGCTAACCTTCTTGCAGATATTTTCTCCACCAACTCAACCTTAGATGAAATAAATCAAGATGTCCCTGTACTTAATTTTAATTCACCTGAAATTCCCTCACTTAAGATCCACACCAGACATGTCAAAACTATTTGCAGAATCTCTCAGTAGATAAGGCTCCTGGTCCAGATGAAATTCCTCCAATAGTACTTAAGAATTGCTCCTTGGTGCTCGCTCCTGTATTGGCAAAATTTGTCCGTCTGTGTACTCATACCTCATGCTTCCCAGTACCCTGGAAAGAAGCAAACATCCATCCAGTTCCTAAAAAAGGTGCCTCTTCAGATCCATCAAACTACAGACCAATAGCTATAACTTTCACTCTTGGCAAAGTTTTTGAAATTATATTAAATAATCACATAATTAAGCATCTGGAGAATAATAAATTAATCAGTGATAGGCAATATGGTTTTAGACGATGTCGATCAACTGCAGACATTCTTTGCCTTCTTACGCATCAAATCAACCAAGCTACAGACCAACATGGTGAAACACATACAATAGCACTGGATATATCAAAGGCATTTGATAGAGTCTGGCATCAATCCTTATTGTCGAAGATGTCACACTACGGCCTTGCATCATTAGTTCCACTAATTTCTTCTTATCTTCATAACAGAAAAATATGTGTAATGGTAGATGGCCTTTATTCTCAATTTCACTCAATAAATGCTGGTGTTCCCCAGGGATCAGTTTTGGCCCCAACTCTGTTCCTCATTCATATCAATGATCTCATATCTACCACTCATAATCCAATACATTCCTACGCAGATGACTCAACACTCCACAGTTCCTTCACATTACCAATTCTTTCACCCAACCCGATCTTATAAATTCAAAAATAAACACTGCAATTTCTCTGAACCAGGACCTTTCTAGAATTAATGAATGGGGACAAGAGAATCTAGTTTCCTTTAATGCACAGAAAACCAAGTACATTCAATTTTCTAACCGACAGAATCTCACTGACTCCCATATATTTTTAATGATGTAAATATTCCCACTTCCCCTAGTATTGACATTCTCGGTGTAACATTAACTACTAACTTGAGCTGGACACATTATGTTAGAAGCATTGCTAAGAATGCCTCTAAAAAACTGGGACTCCTGTACAGAGTTCGAGAATTCTTCACTGACGAGCAGTTGGCCGTAATATATAAAAGTCATGTGCGCTCTCAGATGGATTACTGTTCACCTCTGTGGGGTGGAAGTGGAGTGGTTGCATTGAGGCAGTTGGACAAAATTCAAAATAAAGCTATTAGATTAATCAATAACCCTGCAATCACACAGGACCTTCCTACATTAGCCATACGAAGAAACGTTGCATCCCTTGCATTATTCTACAGATATTTTCACAGCAATTGTTCCGAGGAACTTGCTTCAATTGTGCCGCCTCTCCACATCTTTCCCCGTAGAACTAGGGCAGCTGAGAGCGCCCATGAATTTACACTTTCTCCTCCACAATGCAGAACTTCTGCTTATCAGAATTCATTTATCCCCAGAGCTACTACTCTTTGGAATTCACTTCCCTCGAATTGCTTTCCACAAACTTACAATCAACAAATGTTTAAATCCAGTTGTTACAAACATTTTATGAATGGAGGATGCCTTTAGGCACATGGACCTTTTTGTTTTATCTGTGTTTTTCCTTCCTCCGTTCATTGTCTCTTAAAAAAAAAAAAAAAAAAAAAAAAAAAAAAAGTATATAGCCTAGGCCTATATATATATATATATATATATCTTGTGAAGGCTGGGCTAGGCGTATTTTATATGTAAATACTAAACTTGTCATTGACCAGTAATTTGTAAAACATTACAGTAGCCTACAGTACTTACTTAGGCCTAGCCTATAGAACATAATAGAAGTTAGGCCTGGCCTAGACTTCAAAAATCTTTCAGTTTAGGCTATATTATCCTAGGCCTAGCCTATCTGTATTTTGTGTTGGGATTAGGATATTCCCGTTACGATTTAACATATTCCTATTCAGGCTATCCAATCATCATTGCATCTATTGAACTAGGCTAGGCTATGCAAAGTTGCTTTCAAATTAATTGGGGTTGGCCTAGACCTAACCTACGTAGGTTAGGTAGACCTAATGAATTATGACCATAATGTTGATAAGGTTGACCGTTGATAGGATAGTTAGATTACAAAACAAAATTAAAGTAGGCATAGGCTAGCCTAGCCTAGGCCTAAACATTTAAAATATCACATCTAATGCAGCAATGAAAAACACAACTAGGGTTTGATGTAAAAATCAGTAGGCCTAGCCTAGTTTTGAAGACAAAAAAATGAGTATTAGTTTTGACACAGCAGTGGCGCACCACGACTGCTGGGGCCTCTGGATATATCAAGTAACTAAAGTAAGTAGGCTAAACATAGGCCTAATTATAAATGACTAACCTCAACTGTGGTCCTTTGCATGCGGAAGTGAGACTTGAATACTAGATGCGAGTACGCTGGGACGATGAGTTCCACATAATTGGGAATGGTGACAGGTCGAGGTCGCTCTCTCACCGCTACAGCTTCCACGTACTCGTCAAGGGCCTCGTCTCTTGCAATGACTGCTTCGACGGCATCCAGTAGTCCTCTATCGTCAAGCTCTGCGACACAGACAATTCCTGCAGCCAGGGGGAGGTCTGCCATATCCTCTTGTTTGTTGTAGGCTTGTTTGGATAGGCTGGATAGCGTCCGTGTAGATCCGTTGGACCTTGGTAGCGTAATAGATTTGGCGCCTTTTGTCAATTTTCATGGACGGATGGTTCTTAGCTATCATATTTAAAGTTATTATATTGCTAATACTATAGATTGCGTATCGTGTTTCCCCTTCTTGAATAAAATTTATTTAAATATTAAACACACTACAAAAAATAGGCGAAAAATAAAGCAATTCTTGTTGCGATATCAGTTTGTTATTGTTTACAAAGCTCTGACAGACCGATCGGCGATCTGTGTCGTTCGGTAGTGAAATCGAAACACCGTTCGGTCAAGCGCTATCAGACGAATCGGCGATTGGTCTACCGAACGCGCCTCTGACACCAAGACACAAATGGTTTTCGTACAGTCACTCATATAGGTTTGTGGGCCTTTTTGATATATCATTATGCTATTACAAATATAATTGCGTACTGACTGACTGATGGCTTGAGTAAAGATAGAAACAGATTAATAATAAATTGTAATTCTACTTGCATTGATTATATATACAGTATATACAGTATATATATATATATATACCGTATATACTATATGATTGTACAGCACACACGATGTAAAAAATGCGTTTAATCAGGCATGTAAACCCTAACGAGACATACATTAAATAATCACGCTGTATAATTTCAACAAAGAAATGTTTCTTGGAAAAGGACGTAAGGCGGTAAAACAAAATTGGAAATTAAGTAATTATATATATATTGACTGATGCAACAAAGAAATATTGAGATTATGTCTGGCTATGTGTAACTGTTTCAATGTTTATCTGTTTTTAAGTATTGTAGATGTGTGTTGCATGCAAGTCCCAATGCGTGAGTGTATATTATGCGTGTGTTTGTATGTGTGTGTGTATCTTTATCTATTTGAATGGGCATATGTAGGCCTAAGTATAGCTTTATGTTTGTGCGTGAGCGTGTAAGGTGGGTGCCTGACTATTTTCGGAACAATTGACGGAACATCGGTTTTCATGGGGTCCTTTAAATCTTTGGTTTAGTTAGCTCTGATTGATTTGGCACTGATTAAGATATGCTGGTTGAAATGGTCTACTAAATGAATTACTTGGGATCCCACTCTCATGTATTGGCCTCTTTTGCCAAGGATTATTTTATTGTGGAGGCAACCATTAGAGTTTAGCAAAGTATATTTGAAAAGGTGTAGTTGTAAAGGACTGTCCTCAATACCTTCACCTTGACATATATTACATAGGAAGTAAGAAGTATGTCTTCGCTCGACTCTCTCTCTCTCTCTCTCTCTCTCTCTCTCTCTCTCTCTCTCTGCTAACACACACAGTCCATCACAGGCCAAACGGGTGTTTGTTTTCCCTTTCTTCAAACAATTCCCCGGCAAAAATCCATCTCCACACATTATCACTCAGCCAGACGGACAGACCACCTACTGGGTTAGACTTAGCTTCCTCCATATATATATTTTGTTTTTATTTTTTTTTCTATGTGATTGAGGAGGCAAAAGACAGAACTGCCTATAACGAGTGCCTCCCCCATAGTTGAAAGAGTGACAGGGCCAAAATCAAGGGATGTTCGAGCCAAAATGTCTGGACACACGGAATTTGAAGCAGTTTAAGTTATAGGAAGAGGGAAAGACTGATTCTGGGAGAGAGTTCCAGAGCTCAGCTGTTGAGTAGAAGAAAGTTTGAGAGTAACGTTTCACTCTTGGATTGGAGAGTTGCACAGAGTAGGGGTGGGATTGGGTTGCAAGACGGGTATAATTATATATATATATATATATATATATATATATATATATATATATATATATATATGCATATAATTATATATATATATAATTATATATACTGTATATATATATTTTTTTTTTTTTTTTTGCGATACCGCTTTTCTCATAATATTTTCCCTGGCTGACATTAGACGATTTTTAACCAGCATAGAAAGTTGGTCTCGTTATCAAATATTATCCCGTTGAATATACGATGATGCATTTTGTTCTGCTTTCTGGCTATCATTAAACGATTTTACTCTGTTTAGGATGGTTATATGGAATTATTATGTTCTATCCAACAACCAAATCTACTCCTAAAATCGATTAATGAAATATTACAAACACATGTGGCAGTCCGTGGATTCGAACCCAGGACGCTCACACCGAATATCAACACCTTATGCATTACACCACGAAGGCAGTTAATTCAGAGTCAATTGAGATTATTTTTGATTTTCCTATTTTTCCTATTATTCATATTCATTATGATTTTCTATTTTTTATTAACTTCACCACAACACCAAACACCTCCAATGAAATTAATTAAAGCACATGTGCGATCCACCAGGATTCGAACCCGGTTTATCACACACAGATTTTTTACACCCTAACCATTACACCACCAAGACGGTTAAAGGTATATGCACATACCTACGACTTATTATCCATTCTCGAATACTGGATATAAATCTAATCATGTTCATACTCCCACCGCACCATGGTAGCCTAATGTTTAAGTGAGAGGAAAGAATATTCATTATGATTTGTGTAATCTTACATAACTAGATAGGAAGGTAGAGGGTGGGTAAACTGTGAGAAAGAGTTTTCTCAGAGGGAAGAGTCAATGCATGTGTAGACAGTAAGAAAAAGTAAAATAGTGAATGTTAACGATGATTTTTCCTATCATAGAATAATATGTATGTCCCCACCTTTCCTTCGCGGTATATAATCGTCTAACGATTGCCAAAATAAACTGTCAAAACACGGCATAATCCTCAAGGAGTATTAAAACTACTTTACAGAATATATCCATCCTTCATGCATTATGTTTCATCTACTCTAGCTACCACTAAACGATTTTATTAAGGCCAGGAAAAGCTTCTCGTAATCAAAGAGTTAATGTTATACAAGGAATACAAAGAAATTCAAACAACATCATCAGACAAACTAATCCTAGGGAGCCTGCTAATTTTGTAAGTAAAATAAAAACAATAACACAAGTATATGCATGACTCATTTAACTTGACATCCATTTATGAAATGCACCAGAGGAGAGTTGGATTTCATATAGGCCTATATATATATGTACTGTAAATATATATTTATACAGTATATATATATATACAGTATATGTATACAGTATATACATACAGTATATATATACAGTATACATTATTTTTATTATTATTTTTTTTGTTGCGAAATGTTTTAATAATAAAGTTTCACAATTAATAGTATCCGGCAGCTTACTCCAAGCACTTTCGATGGGGTTAAACAAAAATGCTTACCTCTAAATTAATCTAACTACATTTTGTTCCAACCATTTTGAATGCATGCTGCGCTATTTGTTCACGTTCACATAGATTATGTTAAACACAAACACCCTCGTAAGGATCAATGGGTATGTGTGTCAAGCTGTTTATTTAACCCCTTTAATTCAAGGTTTCTTACCATCCTATACATATGCTTACTGTCTTGATAGCGTAATGCATAGTGCGCGGAATTTCGATGTGAGTATCCTGGGTTCGAGTCCTCGGAGTGCCACATGTATTTGTTGATTTCATTAATTGAGTTTAGATGTGAAGTTGGTTGGTGTAAAAAACATAATAAATAATTTGATAGACAGACAGACAGACAGGTACACAGACTCAGACTGACAGACCACCCACTCACTCTTGTTTATCCTAGCACCCTATTCTTCCTCCTTACTTTGGTTGATTTGGCAAAGTGACAGACAGACAGACCATGCATACAAGCTCAATTTTTTTTGAGAGAGAGAGAGACAGAGAGAGAGAGAGAGCCAGTCCATCAGTGGTGTAAACAGAGGACCCAGGGCAGGTGTCAACTGGCTCCACTCACCAAACTTATCAATCACTGTGCCAAAGAGAGAGAGAGAGAGAGAGTTATAAGGAGTTACAAGGAATAGTTAGTATTTCAGAGATCTTGCGGTCCATTCCGAGGAGATACTCAAAGTGGAAGGAGAGAGACTGTTTATTGCACTACACTCTTTCCAGTGTGGAAAATAGAGAGAGAGAAGGCAGGGGGCGGGAGATTGACGTATTTATTTGCTTATTGTCTTACCTATGTATTATGTTTTAGTTTCCTCCCTAGACCTCTATCAACCTGTAAAAAACACCCCCTAGACCCTCCTTCAAGATAAATGTGTACATTTTTCGGTAGGAAAATGTAACGGCCGAAGGCCGGTTTGCTCTTACAATTATAGGGTCGCTATCGCTCGCCGGGAAATTATCAACACATAAATGGCACGAAAGGTCTTAATATTGACAAATAAATAAGGCGTAAACTCTTAAAATCGCCAACGTAATGGGCCGAACTTCCTATAATCTAAAAACCAATGGGGCTAAGCACGAGAGAGAAGGGGCCAAAAAAACGGCCCATCACCCCCTGAACCTTCGCTGAGCCTAGATATCAAAATTTCTAATTTTTGTGTTCTTGTTCTATAATGCTTCTTTCAACATAGGAGAATAGCATAGGAAGGAACAAAAAAACATATCGCATCCATAACCCCCCGGGCCGGGGGTTCGACCTCGACCCCCGAAAAACTAAAACAAAATCTTTCTGCCACCCAAAAAAAATGTGTGTCTGTAGTCTAAAGGGCTGCTGTAAGCAATAGAAATGATCATATGAGGGCATAAACACCCATATGACATCCCTAGGGCCCCCTTGGGGGGGCCCCAAAATCATGGATTTTGGTAAAATATAGTCTAAAATAATTCTACAATGTTTTCCCCTGATGAAAATTTTGTTTAGTTGGTCATCAATCTCGATCTTCTATGTGCGCGCTATGGTAGAAAACGGAAGCTAAGGAGGAGTAACTATTTTATCTGCCCCAAAAATAGTGTTGACTGATGAAAATCTTTGAATTTAGCTTGCCAGAGATCCAATTTTGGCACTTATGAGATCATCTACTTTTGTGTTTATTGCTCAAATTCATTCCCCTTCTACACACTACATGTAGGACTATATAGCAACTGGAAAATGCAGAGATATTGGCATTATCTCACATATTTTTCAAGATTCGACATTGTTTAGGTTGAAAAGTTGGCTAAAAAAAAACATATATAATTTATATATTATATAGTTTTTTCAGCCCCTTCTATTATGCAATATGGTAAAACTAGTTCATTTTCTTGTAGGAGATGCAGGTAGAATACGCCATGCAAAAATTGCGGGAAATTTGAACAATTTTGACGGAGAAGATGATTTTACAAATATTTCAATTAAATTTTGCGCTCGCGCGTACATAGAGAGCTGATTTTTTTCAGCGAGTCTTAGTATTTCCATTGGTAATAAGATGGTATACTTGCAGAAAAACACTATCTCTTATACAGGCTGACTTGGGGGTCAAAGCTTCAGCCTGCCCTTTTAATGGTTTGACGAACGGTTCTCCTCGTATCAATATTTTCCACTTCACCGACTCCTCCATGATACACGGCCAGAACTCACATTCAGGTGGATTAACACGAAGGCTATTTTCCGGCAACATTTGATCCGCAACTACAGTATATTCTGGTAATACCGTATATTGAGACTATTTTGTACTGGTATTAGTAACTAGTATGTCGGTACAGTCACTCATAAAAATTTGTTTCTAATTATGGAAGTATATCTATGGAAACGAATTTATGCATATCATTGTTTGTACATCAACCATAAAACCGTATATACTATTTACTGAAAAACAAGTTCCATCCAAAAATTAATCGAGATAGTTATAATTGCACAAAGAAAAACAAAGGGGATCTACAATTTGTTATAAGTGACTGTACAATAATATAGGGGACATATGTATTACAAAGGTGTGTTTCAGAATTTACCACATCAGAATAACAGAAAAACAAAGAGGGAAAATACCTCTCGTGTGAATCCGCCTTCAAGCTTCCTGGTCCCCGGAGCGTCCGTAGAGAGTATCTTATCCTTGTCAGTTAAACTAGGACTTCAGAGGCTATCAATCCTTCTAGATTATTAAGCCAGCACACTGCAAGTCTAGAATAACGTCAGGACTGGAGCCTCTCTGCGAGAACTCCAGTCCCTTGTCGAACTGCACAACCAACCTCCGAAATGTAAATTTAGATCACAAATTATTTAGAAGATTAATTTCTGTTCGGGATAGCTTCGAAAATTTAGGTCTAAACTTATGACGTTATGTGTACTTTGCTGTATTACTATTGATTCACTATGGCATGATTAACAAGAATATTTTGTCTGCTAATGCGAGCTGTTCCAGTGAAATGCATCAAATGAAGAATTTGCTATCTAAAGAAGGCGAGTTTGATTAGAAAGACTGGTGATGAATTAGAGCCCCACTCCTCTGCTTTTAACACTCAACCCTCCGCTCTGCTCTCTCTCTCTCTCTCACTCACTTAGTGTTTGTTCTCTCCGCGGCGCGGTAACATAATCGTGTTTGTGTGTTGTGTTTTTCTTAAGCGCCGCGTGTGTTTGAGGTCGTTTGGTGAACTTGAGGCGAGTGACAATACTGAAAGTGTGACAGAGCTTGTGAAGTTGGAACGGTAAGCAAAATTGTTGTTTAATGAGCGTTTACAAAGGATTATAAACACACAAGGGTTCTTCAAGCCATCCTTATTCTATGTCGTGCCAATTTGTGCAGATTATTTGCAACCTCGGTTTAATTCTAGTTTCACTTTCACAGCACACTCATCAATTTCTATCGCTTCTATAAATTTGTCATACACCAAACTTCATTCCTTCATATGTCCGTAGCGGCGCAAATGCATTATATCGAATTATTAACCACTGTCAAAAAGTTAATATACCTCCGCATAAACGGGGCCGTCGCCATTGTCGTACTGACAGCACAAGACTTTGGAGCTCCTTCTCCCTGTCTTTCAGTCTAGACTAACACCCTCTTGCGGTCTTTTTCGGATATATAGAGCCAATCACAGTCACGATTGCTACTTAAGTCACGCCTACAACCCTGATAACCAATTGCAGAACCCCACCACAATGCATACGTCACGTACCTTTAAGCAAATCACAGACGTACCCGATCACTCACCTCCGATCATTCCAGTCATGGCTACCGTGTGTGAGGGATGTGCTCCAGTGCCCCATAGAATCATTAAAGAAACATTCAAAGACAACGAAGCAAGCCTTCAATTATTATATAACCACGGTGTTCTCCCAAGAAAAGTTATTTGCCCTCGCTGCGGTAGTGACCCCAACGACCCTCAACCAGACCACTAATTCGACGATCCCTACCCAGTGTAACCCTGACGACCCAACCAACACCTAGTACCTGGTAGGTAGAGTTGTTTATTATTTTAATACCCAACTACCGTTAGGTTAGGTAAGGTGGTTAGGTTAGGCTAATGTCTTTTTAAAGTTGACTAAATAGAGTAAACCCCTTTAGCCTACTAGGTTACTGTGTTATTAGAGTCTGAAAAATATATAAACTCGAGCCAACTTTTGTCAAAAGTTGGCTCGGATTTATATATTTTTCAGAGTCCAAAAACACAGTAACCTAGTAAACATTATAATACCCAACCAGCGGGGGTGTGGGGGCGGCAGTCCCCACCTATAATACTAGGTTAGGTTAGGTAAGGTTGTTAGGTTAGGCTAATGTCTTTTTTAAGTTGAATAAATAGAGTTAATTGGTTTAGTAGGTTACTGGGTTTCTGGACCCTGAAAAATATATATACCCGAGCCAACTTTTTACAAAAGTTGGCTCAGGTTTTTCTATTTTGGGGTTTTTATAATTTGAAAACCATCAAAACCCGAGCCAACTTTCGAAATGACGTTCCTGTTTTTTTTTTTATTCTGAATAATTGAAAAACCCGAGCCAACCTTTGACAAAAGCTGGCTCGGGTTTTTCTATTTTCAGTTGTTTTTACTTTTCAATAGATATATCCAGAGTTCTTCTAACATTACCCCTTATTTTGGTTTTTTACCCTGCAATTTCCCTGATCTTCATAGCCCTCCCCACTAGTGGGGACCGTGTTTTTAGATTGTTGGATAATGGGTAAATACTCATTTGCACCAGTCATTGCTATAAAATAACACTGTATATCAAAGAAAACAGAAAAAAAGGAAAAACAACTCTAAAATCGCTGTGAAAGTGAAACTTGAATTTTACCGCAACCTCTTCTTTAACCCTTTTTTAGCGGGTGGGGCGGTATATTTGACCATGCCGCCCAGTGGGGGCTTTTTACCATAAAGGGGGTTGTTTCCGTGCTCTTTTTCATGCATAAACAAGACCCAGAGCGTAATACAAGCATGTATCCCTGAAAGGGCATAAAATGAGCTTTCCAATGACACCCGAACCATCCTTCTACGATCACTAGTGGTCTTGCAACGATCGTGCAACCGAAGGGCAAAAACGGTAAAATGCGGCAATTTCTTTATATAATTACGTATGTAGCGAGGGAGGGAGGGTGGATGTAAGTGGAGTAAAGCTCAGTAGGTCCACGGCGGCTGTGGCGAGCGGTCAGGAGGTAATCTATGCTCCTCCCACCGCTCCGCTCTCTCTCAGAGCACATTACGTCCTCAAAATTGCACTCGACAATAGCCGGGCCCCGCCACATAGTCCATATTTATTTCACTCGACATATGCCGGGTGCCGCCAAAGAAGGGTTAACATGGCGTCATTTGCTTTGCTTTCATTAATTTCATTGGAGGTGTTTGGTGTTGTGGTGAAATTAATAAAACATAGATTATACTCGGTTTAGCACTAAATGCTCTTATTTAGCTTAGCCTAATTGTTAAGTACCTATATGAATTGAGCGGAATAAAAGCTATCTCACTTGAATCTTTGACTAGCATAAACTTATTTTGAATTGCATAAAATTGTCAGTACTTCTGCAGGAGATAGCAGTCTCCAAGATATATTCAATTTGAAAATCATACACGGCTATGATTGTATTGCTGTGTAAAGATCGGTTCACACATACCCGTCCTGAGCTCCCGTCCTCCCCCGACCACTGAAAACGTATGCAATCGTGCAAGGACTCCGACATAAACGGGTATGGTCTGTTCATGAACGTACAGTGACGCCACAACACGGGCGGCGGCGGCGAGGGAGCCGAACATTTTTGACATACCTAAAATAAACGGATCAGGATGGACCAATCGCCAAAATCGGTTCAAGGGCGGGTTACCCACATGACTGGTCAGCGCATAGGCGCCATTTAGAAGCGTCTATGCGGCGCCTAGACGCTACCAGACGTAGTCTATGCCCCGACCAAAATATTTGAAAGTTGAGACTGCGACATGGCAACGTCGCCTCACGTGATCACCCTGTGCGTCCCCGCTAGTCCCCGCCCACCAAGCGTCCATAAAAGAGCCAGCCGCGTGTGGTCCTACCTCAGTTCCCAAGCCGCCGTCACCGCAACATTGACCACCTCGCACAACCTCCAACCTCCACCCTACTCCAACCTCGAGCCTACATTATGCCTAATAAGTCTGACTCCAAGAAGCGGCGATGCATCATGACAAAACCATAGAAGCCCCAGGACACCCTAGACAGCCAGGTGATGGAGGTAGTAGAGGAGACACGGGAGCGCCCTGCTGTTGTAGAGCACCAGGGTGCCCCTCAGTCACCCACACCTGTCATCAGCCTGGACAACGATGCAGTGGTTGTAGATCCGGCCCCCAGTGATTCAGAAGAAGAGCAGCATGAGACAACATCATCCGATGGTGACACCGACGGGGGCGTCGAAGATAGCCAGGTGGCTGCTGTGGCTGGTGCTAAAAAGAAGCGTTCCCCATCGACGAAGGCCACCATCAGGCCCCTGCTCCAGGAGGATCATGTAGAACTTGACCTGGGGGAGTGGTATAAGGAGAATCCCATTCTCTACCAGAAGACCCGCAGGGACTACAAGGACGTCACGAAGAAAAACCGCCTCTACGAGGAGAAGGGTTCGTCCATGACCCCACTCATTCCAGGTTAGTCTATGGTAATTGTTTATTGTGTAGTCTAATAATTGTGTATTGTGTATGGCCTCTTCAAAGAAAATTTATTTTGTTTCACTTTAACAATTATATTGCTTCTATATATCATATAATACACCATAGAATACGTTTTTAATAACTAGAAAAAGAGGCCTCCGATTAAACAATAGCGAAATCTATATATATAAATCTGTAATAATTCAGTGGCGTGTTCAAGTTCAGTGTTTATTTGTTAAATTGCCTGTAATTGCCATGTGTTCATTCTATAATATTCTATGATATACCCATGCGTTCACTAGATTTTGTGAGGAGAAGGTGCGATCCCTCGAATCACCCATCATAGTTTATAACATTATTGTGCAAAACTTCATTGGTGTGTGCAATTTCAGTGTTTTATTTGTTATATTGTCCGAAATTGCCACTTGTTCACTCTAGAATGTTGTATGATATTATTTTGTCTGAGCCAGCTAGCCAATGCTTATATTAAATGATTTTATGCTTGCGTGAACTCAGAAACATCTCTTCCACAGGATATCAGGTCCGGCACTTCCTCGACACAATGAGGACACGCTACGGGAAGCTGACTGCCCCCAAGAGCGGTTCTGGGGCCACCAAGACCGTGACGGAGAGGGATAGGTGGATTTTAGATGTGTTCTCCTTCCTGGCCACCCACATCGTCCGGCACAAACCCCGGAGCATTGGTTGTAAAAAGGTATGTTCAAGTATTATAATTTCCTTGGTTTATATAGGGTTTATACATAATAATATTTTAGTAAGTATAGCGATTTTGATAATTTAATTTGACCTTATATTGTCCTTGTCCCAGTTTTTGTTTGTTTAGTTTGCAAGTTTTACATTTTAATATCTACATAATTCGGTATATACCTTTATATATAATGCGATACATCTCTGGTTATGGTTAATCCATCTATTTGTGTGGCATTTTCTGTACTGTTCTAGAACCCGTCAGCCTTTTGCAATATATATTGTTACCTATGAAATAATTGTTTACCTTTCCTTAAAAACAGTATTTATAATGTATTTAATTCATACCTTCGTAATAGTTATTGACAGACATGGTGGAAATATACACACTAGAGTTGTTTACAGATTTTATTAAGTCTCAATAAAAAATACATAGATAGGCACTTTAACATAATAAATAAAAGCTTTCCTTGGTCTGTAGGCACAGCACACTGCTACGGTGCCGGAAGATGGTGGGAGCGAGGAGGATGACGAGGAGGAGGATGCAGCTGCCGCAGTCCCAGGCCCTTCGCGCCAAACCTCTGGGGGTAGCCAGCCACAGCGCCGTCGGAACAACACTGGTGACGTGTTGACCGAGGCCACCTCCGTCATGGCGACTGTAAGTAGAAATCAGATTTCATATTTAAAGCATATTCAGAATATGGAGATTGTGTTTATTGATAAAACTTTGGTATTTTATTGTGGTCGACCCGGCTTCGTTGTCCTGAAACAGGTAAATAAATTTACTTCTACAGTATACTGTTATGTGTAAGTAGGGTAGACTAATTAAGTATAAAGTGTATGTATAATATGTTCCTCTTGACATTTGCAGGTGGCGGCTGCAGTATCTATAAATATTTAATTAATATTAGTATTATTATTCGATGCAATAAAAATAATAAAGCACTCTTATAACACTCCTGGTTTTCCCCAAACAGCTACAGGAACAGGCCAGTGGTGTCCGCAGGTGGTGGACAAGTTCGCGACCCCTCAGCCATGCACCAGGGAGGAGGAGTCCTGGAAGCAATTCTTCGGCTCAATTACGACTGAGTCCAGCAAGCTGGACCCCAGCGTGTGGGGCCACACCAGAATGGAGATGTTGCTCCTGCTGGAGAAATACCGGGGTAAGACTGCCCAGCATGATACCATGATTAACATCATGAGGTCATTCTCGGCTGCTTCTCCCCAGGTCCTCCAGCAGGTGCAACAGCCCATTCAGGTGCAGCATGTTCAGCAGCCCATGCAGCATGTCCAGCAGCCCCTGCAGCAGATGCAGACGGTTCAATATCTGAACCAACCACCTGTGTTGTATAATCAATACCCTGCACCTGCCACACCCAACCTACTGCCCTCCACAACACCACAACGCAACTGCTCCACTCCCAAGGACACGACACTCCACAACATCAGTGTCTCATCAAGCCTCTTCGATGGCCTGACCAACGCCACATCACCAGGGACCAGCCAGCAGACCCTGCATACACCGCCTTACACCAAATAAAATATGTTTACCACAGATCCTTCTAACTGCACAACATCGTCGAACTACCTCCCTTTTATTTAAGGGTGGTGACATGTTTGTGTTATGTCTTTTTTCTATCTTTCTCTGGCTTGTATCCAATGAAAAATAAAAATGTTTAATGTGCAAAATGATTATTATTTATGTCCTTATTTATGTTATTAAATCATATGAAGATATCTGTGCACAATTATAACAACATATAATAAGAAACGTGCACCAGTACATGAAAAGTAATAAATCAATGAAGAGGCATATAATACTAATAATAAGAAATGGAATTATAGAACAACTGCCAACAAAGAATAAACTGGGAAAACATTGAATTAGTCTACATCAATATAAATATGAATAATTAATACATAACTAAGATATACGATTTACAATAAGGTATGAAAAACCAAAGAAATAAAAGAAAACATGAATTAACTGAACTTACAATGACATGCAATGAGAGTATAAATAAAGAATAATCTTATCAATGCATAAAAAAACTAAATTGAAGAAAAAATAGTCCTACATTAAAAAAAAATAAACAATAATAAGAATACGTAATAGAAAAATAGAGAAATTAAAATACACATGAGTACACTGAACTTAGAATGGAAGATAATGATACTACATATGGAAATATAATGTGAACAAATACTACTGAATATAAATGACATAACATACCTGAAACAAACAAATTAATAAAAACACACATATGTTGTTTCTCACCTATATCATGTTCTCCTGCCACGACACACTCCCCACTGGTGAGTTTACGTACTTCGTCAGATACTCCCGTACTCTCTTGCCAGCCTGGTTGTCTGTGTTGCGAGCTGTAGGGGTGGGAATACTAGGCAGTACGTCGTCATCTCGCCAGGGGCCTCGGGAAACCAAATGGGTTTCGGGGTCCTCCTGGTCTGCCTCATGGGACGATGGGCGACGTATCCTGAGGAAGCTGTGGAGGGTGCAGCAAGCCTTCACCACAGACTTGATCCTTGCTGGGGCGAGGGTGATTGATGTGTGGAGAACTCGGAACCTGTGGGTTGGAAAAACATTAGAGTACAGTCAAACTAATAATTCTAGCTTTGGGAAAAAAATGTCAGCCAGGGAATATCTGTGGATATTTACAACCATTTTTGAGTGATAGAGGTTTGGATAATTTTTGTTTTATTATTCATATAATGAATAGAGTATGAAGTTTGTAGACTAGAATATCATGACTGAAGTACACCATCGTGCTTTAGTAATATCCCCAAGACCTATTAGTGGATATTTAAAGTGTTTATATCATGTACAGTGGTGCTAATAAGTCTGTGTTATATTAATGTATGTCAGATGTTCAATTAGGTGGGTAAGTGTAGGAACTTATTTGTATCTCTCACTCGAAATAAATAAATAATGTTTCAATACCATAAAATACTATATTTGTTGCTTACCTGTTCGCTAGGATTCCAAAGGCGTTCTCCACCACTCTTCGTGCCCTTGATAGCCGGTAGTTGAAGATCCTTTCGTCGTGGCCCAGACCCCGTTGTGGATACGGAATCATCATCCACGGACGAAGGCTGAAGGCGTTGTCACCGATAAAGTAGTAGGGTACATCTTGGTGACGGGCGTTGGACAGGGGCTCAGGTTGTGGGAAGTTTGCATGGTTGGAGTTGATGAGTTCATTTAGTGGGGATTTAAGGAAGCACCCAGCGTCTGACTCGCATCCAGGGCTGCCAATGTCCACATGGATGAACTTGTAGTCCGCATCCACGACTGCAAGTTGGCCAACAGAGTAGAACTTTTTATAGTTGTAATACTTTGATCCACCGTATGATGGGTTCCTGATCCGAATATGTTTCCCATCGATCACCCCTAGTGCGTGTTGGAAGTCCCACCGACTTGAGAACCTGTGTGCAATGGCCTTCCACTCCTCTGGTGTCGTGGGGAAGTGGAACACCTCGTCAGAAAAGGCTCCAACGATGGCCTCACACGTCTCGGGAACAAGTAGGGAGATGGTGTTCTTGGCTACACGGAAAGTGAATCTGAGACTGGCGTAGGAGTTCCCACTTGCGAGAAATCGCAAGGTTATGGCCACTCTCAGCCCTACCTCCAGGGGCCTCCTCCAGAAGGTGGTCTTCTTCTCCAGCCGAGGCCACACATGCTCGCATATCTCGTCGAAGAGACCCTCGTCGAGCCGCAGGAAGCTCCGGTACAGTTCTGGATCCTCTGCTGACAATTCCCTCATGAGGCTGTGGTAGTGGCCATAGGTCTCCCTCCTCAATAGGTATGGCTTCACCCACACACTTCGCTTTTTCCTTCTCTTCTTCAGCTCGCTCACAACTTCCATGAAAGTTAGGACCGTTGAGCACAGTTGTACGTTGCAATCCATGTACAGCTGCACTTGATTCAACAGAGTGGCGTCCATGTTGATGGACATTCGGCAGGAGAAGTTATATCGGCGGCACACTGGTTGAGACTGAGGTGTCTCTGTGCCACGCCCCAATATATATGCATGATGGGGGCCATCGCCGACGACACTGCGGCCATCATATTGTGGTCGCAGTGCCGTCACAGTGCGTCTCAGACAGGTCGTATTCAGACTTATTAGGTCGCCTTCCAAAGGGACTGGTCGTGGCACCAAGTCGCCGCCCATGCTCCGTCTGCCGGGGCGGTCACGTGTTGAGATCTCCATCCACTAGCCGTGCATGCGCCGTCTTCCGGGGCGGTGACGTGTTGAGGTCGGGCATCAGAGCCACACGTGGCCACTCGGGCCCACTCGGGACACAAGGTCATCCGTTTGATGCCGTCCAACAGTTTTTGGTGGTCGGGGGAGGACGGGAGCTCAGGACGGGTATGTGTGAACCGAGCTTAAGTTATAAAACAGTAATGTAACATTTTGGGTAAATTTCTATAATTGCACCTATATGAGCTACAAAATATATTATTGTCTTTAACAGGAAGGTACGACGAGGTAAGTGATGTGGTATAGGTGGAAATATGCGGAAATGGAATATAAGGGCATTCCGCCCCCTCTGACAAAAGTCTATCAATCTAGATGTAACACAGATTTTACATTGTTTCAGAGACATTAGCCTAACCTATCAACCTTACCTAACCTAACTTAGTATTATGGGAGGGGGCTGCCGCCCCCACACCCCCGCTGGTTGGGTAAAACAGTAGAAATCCAGGTGGGGTGGAGTGACTAACCGTAGATTTTCGTAAGGGGGTCAGAGGGGGCGGAATGCCCTTATAATCCATTTCCGCATATTGCCACCTATACCACATCACTTACCTCATCATACTATCTATCTATCTATCTATCTATTGCCTGACGCCGTGATCCCCGAAGGGGTGGCCACGAACGAACCGCCCCCATGCACCTCTGTCCCCAGTCAGTCGACGCCCCTCCCCCCAACCAGCACCGCCTTCGTTCATGTACTTCCTCACTCCATCCTTCAACCTCATATTCGGTCTACCTCTCCCCCTCTGTCCCTCCACCTCGCTCTCGTACACCCTCTTAGTCATTCTCTCGCTTTCCATACGTTCCATATGGCCGAACCATCTCAAGTTGTTCCTTTTCACACTTTCCAGCACATCTACCTCCACACCACACCTCCTTCTTACTTCCTCATTAGTCTGTCTATCCCTCCATGTAACTCCGCACGCACTCCTTAAGTAATTCATTTCCACTGCTCTCACTCTTGGTCTGAGTCTCTCAACCAACGTCCATGCTTCGCTTCCGTAAGTCAGTGTCGGGATTACCACACTGTCATGCAAGGACTTCTTCACTTCCATACTGACCACCCTATTTCTTGTTACTTGCTTTTAGCGTTCCTACAACCCTCTTCCCCTGTTGTACCCTCTCCCGCACCTCTTCATCCATAGTCCATCTTTACTCAACACACTGCCCAGATACTTAAAAGAGTTGACGATCTCCATAGCCTGACCGTTCAGCTTCACCTCACACTCTGTGACTTCACCCCTTTCGAAGACCATAACCTTGCTCTTCCCCGTATTTACCTTCAAATTCCGTTTTTCGCACACTGTTCCAAACTCATTTACCAGACCCTGCAACTCCCATTCATTATCACTCATCAGAACTGTATCATCCGCAAACAGCAGTATAGGTAGCTTCCACTCAATTCCCTCCCTTTTCAGCGATACACCAACATCCACTGCTCTTGATAGTATTTCTTTCATAACTCCATCCATATATACAGTAAACAACCACGGGGACATCACACACCCCTGTTTCAAACCAACATTCAGGTCAAAGAACTCGCTCTGCTCACTCTCCACACGTACTGCCGCCTTTGCACCCTCATACATGCTCTTCACTGCTTTCAGCAACTTGCCCTCTACTCCGTATATTCTAAGTACTTTCCACAAACCTTCTCTATCCACTCTGTCATAGGCCTTCTCCAAGTCCATAAAGGCAACATACACCTTTTGTTTCTTCTCCAGATACTTCTCCACAACACAATTCAGGGTAAAAATCTGATCTACACATCCTCTTCCCTTCCTAAAACCTCCCTGCTCGTCGCCTATCCATTTCTCCGTTCTCACTCTCACTCTCTCAATCACTACCCTACTGTATACCTTCCCTACTACGCTTAGAAGACATATTCCTCGGTGGTTACCACACACTCCTCTTTCCCCTTTGCCCTTATATAGGGGGACTATTATGCCAGTCTTCCAGTCATCGGGTGCACTCCCCTTCTCCCATGCTAGTTTGCACATTTTCCATACCCATTCTATCACTATCTCACCACCATACCTCAACATTTCCCCACACACTCCATCTGTTCCTGGTGCTTTCCCCAACTTCACTCTTTTCATGGCTTCCCACACTTCTGACCTCCTGATCCCCACCTCCTCCTCCACTACTTCTCTTCTTCTCCCTCCCATACCATATCCAGCTATGTTTGCTGGCTCTTCATTCCTTTCATTTAGCAACTCACTGAAGTACTCCCTCCATCTTTCGACTCTCTCTTGCTTCTCGGCTAGCATTCTCCCATTCTTATCTTTCACACCCTTACTGTTTCCCTTGCTACCTTCCCTAACTTTCTTGACTTCTTTCCAGAACAGTTTCTTACTCTCCCTCCATTTTACACTCAGATTCCTTCCAAATTCCTCATCTACTCTTCTCTTACTTTCCTTCACTACTCTCTTCACCACCCTCTTACTCTCCACGTACCTCGCTCGTTTCTGTCTCTCGGAATCTTCATTCCCTCTACTACCCAACCACTCTCTATATGCTTTCTTCTTTTCTTCCACAGCTATTCTTACCTCTTCTGTCCACCATGCTGTACCTTTCACTCCCCTCCCTCTTCTCCTCACTCCACACACCTCCTCACATGCAGCACAGATCTCATCCTTAAACACCTTGCTCATCTCCTCCACTTCCTCCATAACTTCCAGGTCGAACCCACCTAGTCGTCTTTCCACTGCTCTCCTGTACTCCTCCCTGATTTCCTCCTCCTGCAACCTCTCCACCCTCCTCACCATTCCACCCTCCTCTCGCCTCCCTCCCGCTCTCCTCACCCACTTCTTTTGTATCCTAACCTTAGCTACCACTACATAATGATCAGACAGACCCCCTCCAATACCCCTATACACCCTAGCATCCATCACAGATTTCTTCATTCGTTCATCCACACATACATAATCAATCAATGACTTTCGTTCCACCACTGTCTTATCCTTCATCGTCAACATCCGTTTCCACGTGTACCTGTGGATCATTCTGTGTCGGAAGAAGGTGTTGGCTATCCACAGCCTCCTCCCCACACATACGTCCACAAGTGCACTACCATTCCCATTCACCTCTGATGGTACCCCCCACCCTCCCACCACTCCCTCAACTTTCCTATCACCCACCTTACCATTCATATCCCCAATCAGAAATATTCTTTCGTTCTTGTCAAACTTCTCCAGGCACGCCTCCACATTCATCCAGAACTCCTCTTTCTTTCTTTCAAGTATATCCTCTGTCGGGGCATACACGCATACAATCACCCACGTTTGTATTGCTACTTTCATTCTCACCCACACAATCCTTGAACCCACAGACCCATACTCTCTTACACATTCCTTCCATTTGCTACTTACAAACAAACATGCACCTTCTCTCGCTGTTCCTTCACTCACTCCAGCACACACACCCATTCCACACTCCCACTCTCTCACATCTGAACCTTTCCATTTGGTCTCTGTCATTCCACATACATCCAGCCTGGCATTCACTAACACTTCCAGAACCTCTCTCTCTTTTGTGCCATCATTCATGCCACTAACATTCCACGTAGCCATTCTCAGAATGTCCGAAGGCATGTCCTTAGTCGGTCGTGGTTCGTCAACGTTGGTTCCGTCCGCATCCGAGGCTGTTCGTTCGTTTTTCCTTGCTTCGATATTTTTTCCGGGTGGGGGTCGCAAGCCCACCGACCCAACCTCTTTAGTCGCCTCTTACGACACGCAGAAGGCACGTGGGGCATATTCTATTCCCTAACCCCCAGGGGGTTAGGTGCAATTATAGAATAATACCACATTTTGTTCTTAAAGAAGGATTCTTGGAAATTAGTAGCAGTTGCCTGCAAAAATCCTAAACGTCAGATTAATAGCAAACTCCGATTTAAATGTTCGATATATATCATGAAAATTGATATCAAAGCATTTATTGAAAGCACATTGCCTATACTTCTGGACAAATAATGATAAGCAAGATATACAAATCTGAATATTGAGTGTAAAATAGTTGCCCTCACTTTTCCATAGACGGCTTGCCACTTTCTTCGAGCTCCTGTGTCACAATTTGTCTATATTAATGCCACCTGTCAGGTTAGTTAGCCTAGGTTAATTAGTTAGGTTGTTAGTTAGGCTGTGTTAGGTTGGCTAAGTTAGGTTAGTTTGGTTAAGTTAACTTAGGTTACGTTACTTTGGAAAAGTGTTCTTGACTTAAGATCGTTGGATAATGTGGAAGACATATTGTCCATTGGTTGTTACTGATTGAAATCACTCTATGTTGATGAAAACTACTGTAAGTGGAAGAAGGAACAAAAATCACAAGAAAAAAGGTGGCCAGTTTCCTTGATATTTTCCAAACGCTCTTCGTACTGATGAGGGTAATCGGGTTTCTATAATAGTTGGAGTTTGGGTGAATGTTTGATATATTCCTTATTTTTGAGAGTACAAGATTATAATAATAGACTTATACAATAAGTCCGACCTATAACATTGACCAAGAGGTCACACATTGTGCAGTGCAGTCAAAAATTATATATTTAACCATGTGTACTACTGAGTTAATAGGATAATGGTCACTAGATTAATTTGCTTGGATCTAAGCATTCCAGTGTATGAATATTGGTGATCAAATCTAATTATGCAGGATTTTAATGAATGTTAAGGAGGGGTTACCTGCTGTTTTTCTCTCTCTCTTTCTCTGGCTTGTATCCATTCAGCCAACTGTTTTAAGACGTTTATCCCCATCCAGGTGTCAATTTCTTCCTGGCGAGCTATATCGAGGCAGCATTGTATGGAGGAAGATGTCTCCGGTTTCGCCGGAGAAATTTTTCTATCGAAAAATTTACAAATTTAGCTTGCTGTCTAAAAAAATATATTTATATGCTGGCTCGCTACCGCTCGCCAGGAAAATATTGACTCCTGGATGGGGGTAAACGTCTTAAAACAGTAGGCTGAATGGGGCCGAATGGATAAAGCCAAAGAGAAAAAACGAGATGAGGTGAGGTGTTTATTTATTCATAGATGTTTTATCTAGCCAACGATTTGTTATCTTTGTACTTTTATCATGTAAACCATAATTGAACCATGGACATTCTAAACACCGTATAATACTCCAGTTCTGACGCTATTCTTGGCTTTCAGTGTGCTGGCCTAATAATCCAGAAGTGTCGATAGCCTCTGAAGTCCAATTTTAACTAACTTGAATTCTGCCATCACGTAAATAGTAGAACCTCCCTCCTCTAGAACCCAATTGAACACCCCCATCCTCCCTCCCTCTAGAACCCAGCTGAACAATCCCACCCTCCTTCCTTCTAGAAACCAATTGAACCCCCATCCCCCTTTAGAACCCAATTGAACACCCCCATCCTCCCTCCCTCTAGAACCCAATTGAACACTCCCACCCTCCTTCCTTCTAGAAACCAATTGAACCCCCATCCCCCTTTAGAACCCAATTGAACACCCACCCCTTTAGAACCCAATTGAACACCCACCCTCCCTTCCTCTAGAACCCAATTGAACATCCTAATCCTCCCTCCTTTTAGAACCTAATCAAATTCCGTTACCCCACCCCACCCCTCTCCCTCCTTTTAGAACCTAAGTGAATACACCCACCCGCTCCCTCCTTCTAGAAACCAATTGAACATCTCTCTCTCTCTCTCTCTCTTCATTATGTGTAATGGTTGTTAGTAAATAATTAAACTTTCTTGTTTGCCTTTATGGATTTCCCTGGTACATTATGATGTTTATTATTATTGTTTAGGTATACTTTTTACTTTCCATTACATATATTTATTTTGTGTTGCATAACGACTTAAATTAATCTATTTACTTGTTTGTATTTGCATTTTTTTCATATTATTCAACATATTTCCTTATGATTTGTTTAGTCGTACATGATTAGATAGTTAGTTAGCGGGTAGGTAGACTATGTAAGAAAGTGTTATCAGAGGGGAGAGTCAATTCACGTGTAGAACGTAAGAAACAAGTAAAAGAGTGAAAGTTAACGATGATTTTTCCTATCATAGTATAATATATATGACGGCATACATGATAGCTAATATACTTGCTAACGTAACTTCCCGTTCTTTAGTGCCCCTCCATTAATATTCGCCATATTATCATTTCCATGGCCTACCGTTCTCACTTCTGTTTGTCTGATCTCTCTATCCATTATCCTATTATATCCTATCCTATTATCTATTATCCTATGTGTTTACTCTCCCCTTCACAAAACTCTTCTTCCCTCCCATCTTCCACTTTGGCCACAGTGTTCACAATGATCAATGATCTGTGTCATCATCATCTTCTCTCTTATTTACAATTTTACACTCACTTGTTTACATTATAACACTCATAGTTTATTACACTCATAGTTTAATTATTTACTAACAACCATTACACAATAATCAGGAGAGAGAGAGAGTACAAAGGAGTACAAAGGAAATCAAGCAACAACAGGTCTAGTGACCCTTCTAGGCTGCTTGTCCTCCAAAACACTGAGGATCAAGTGTCCAAACAGTGCTTTAGAGTGGGTAAGGGAACATTGGAAAGGGAACTACTACCCTGCCACTAACGTGGCAGGACTAGGAAGTTAGTAGGGGACATATGGGTTAGTAACTGAGGGGAGGATAAAATAAAGTTATTCATTTACAAACGCAGTCAGTCGCGGGTTTGATGCGAGATATTTGTCTAGGCGGAATTTAAATGAATCAACGGTGCTGCAGTCTATAACGTCTCGGGGAATTCTTAGATTCGTGTGAGTTAAAAGATTTACCAATAATTTTGCAACTGTTTCCCCGCGTGTAATTAGATTGGTTGATAGTGAAGTACTTACTACAGTTAATATTGTCGATGCCTTTGATGATTTTGAACACTTGAATTAAGTCACCTCTTAATCTGCGCTGGGTTAAAGGAAATATATTTAATTCTCTAAGACGCTCTTCGTATGGTTTGTTCTTTAGGCTAGGTATCATTTTGGTAACTCTACGTTGAACTCGTTCTAGCTTGTTTATGTCTTTTTGGTAATAAGGGCACCAGCATTGAACGCAGTATTCCAGAAGAGGGCGGACTAAGGAATTGTAAAGAGTTAGGATAATGTCTTTGGATTTATGCTCAAATGATCTGCCTATAAAGCCAATTATTTTGTTTGCCTTCTTAACAACTTCTGAACATTGTTGACTCGGTTTTAGGTTACTCGATATTGCTACTCCCAGATCAGTTTCTCTGTTTACATTCTTAAGCTGAGTGCCATTCATCGAATAGTTTGCTTTCTCATTTAGGTATCCGATATGTAGTACTTTACATTTATCCGCATTGAAACTCATTTGCCAAATTTGGGCCCAATGTGACAATTTATCTAGATTGTGTTGCATATCGTCAACTTGATCTTTTGTGAGTACGCTATTTGCAATTTTTGTATCGTCAGCAAATTTTGAGATTGTACAGGTGAGACCCTCATCTATGTCGTTGATGTAAATTAGAAAGATAATTGGTCCTAGTACCGATCCCTGGGGTACCCCGCTACTTACATTGGTCCATTTAGATGCCTTACCGTTTATGACTACTCTTTGCTTTCTGTCGCTGAGCCAATTTTCTATCCATTTCAACACACCATCTTGTATTCCATGCGCTTTTAGTTTTAGCAGTAAACGTTTGTGGGGAACTTTGTCAAAGGCCTTTTGAAAATCAAGGTATATAATATCTACAGCTTTACTCTCATCGTAGAGGTTGAGGATATCGTGGAAGAAGTCTAAGAGGTTTGTTAAACAGGAACGTTTTTTACGAAAGCCGTGTTGAGTATCTTTAAGTATGTTATTTTCCTCTAAGTGATTTACGAGTCTGTCTCTTATGACCGTTTCTAGCATTTTACATACAACTGAGGTTAAGCTAATTGGACGATAGTTACTGGGTAGGGATTTGCTGCCTTTTTTTAATATCGGTGTTACGTTGGCTATCTTCCACTGATCAGGCATAGTTCCAGACTGCAAGGATTTATTGAATAGTAATGTCAGTGGTTTGGAGAGCTCATCCTTAGCTTCCTTTAGAACTCTAGGCGAGATTGTATCAGGTCCAGGCGTTTTATTTACCTTGAGTGTATCTAAACAATTCAATACTTCTCTCTCTGTAACGGTGATATTGCTTAGAACATCTGAATTATCAATCTGAATCGGCGATGGTGTAGGGATATCACTGAGGTCTTCTGTTGTAAAAACCGATGCAAAGAAGGTATTGAGGGCATTACTCATTTGTACTTCGTCTTTGGTGTATTCTCCATTTAAGAGAGAGAGAGAGAGAGAGAGAGAGATGTTCAATTGGTGTCTAGAAGGAGGGAGCGGGTGGGTGTATTCACTTGGGTTCTAAAAGGAGGGAGAGGGGTGGGGTGGGGTGAGGGAATTTTATTAGGTTCTAAAAGGAGGGAGGGTTAGTATGTTCAATTGGGTTCTAGAGGGAGGGAGGGTGGGTGTTCAATTGGGTTCTAAAGGGGGATGGGGGTTCAATTGGTTTCTAGAAGGAAGGAGGGTGGGAGTGTTCAGCTGGGTTCTAGAGGGAGGGAGGATGGGGGTGTTCAATTGGGTTCTAGAGGGAGGGAGGTTCTACTGTTTACGTGATGGCAGAATTCAAGTTAGTTCAAATTGGACTTCAGAGGCTATCGACACTTCTGGATTGTTAGGCCAGCAAACTGAAAGCCAACAATAGAGTCAGAACTGGAGCATTATACGGTGTTTAGAATGTCCATGGTTCAATTATCACTTGTTTACACTTGTTCTCTATTGTTGAATTTTCACTAGGAGAATCGTGCCTTATGTTTTTATAATATTATATACTTAAATTGTGTCCCGCCTGAGCAAGGTGACCTGTATCAGCACAGAGATAATATAAATAATCGAAATAAATTAAATAAACTCTAGTTTAAAAAAAAAACAAAAAATTGTTATGTTTACCGTGATTTTCTTTATCTCATATATCAGCACTCAGTTCCATAGTCTTTTGTTTCGACATGGTATAGCCAACGCCCTTCCTATGTGTTCATGAATACGATCATATATTATGTCCTTTCCAGTCCCCTCCCTCGCCCCCTTCTCCCTCCGGGCATCTTTAAATACTGATGGACTCGGAATTTAGATATGTCTTCGACAATTGTGTTCGTAAGAGAGAGAGAGAGAGAGAGATCGTGTATTTCTGTGTGTTAAGTTGGTTTGTGTTTCATGTGTATCCGTGTATTGGTACTCAGTATTCAGTATATTCAGTGTATACGATCACACCCAATCCAGTCCATCATTACAGTGTCCTGGCTTACTAATCCAGGAGGGTTGATAGCCTCTGGAGCCCTATTTTAACTAACAGGCCAGCCGAAGGGACTATAGAGTTCTCGAAAAGAGGCTTCAATTCTGACGTTATTCTTGACTTACAGTGTGCTGACTGAATAATCATGAAGGGTTGATAAGCCTCTTAACTAACAGTTCATCAACGTGTGAGAATCCAGCCTCACAAACCCTGGTGGTGTAGACGAGACTAGAACCCCACCACTTGTAAGCCCGCCTCATCAGCTCACAACCTCGTTACAAATCTGTGTTAATATAATTATGTTCACTGTATATTGACAGCTCATGTGTTTCTGGTACTCGTTGCTATTTGTTTTCATATCGTAGAAGAGTCGGGTTTAGATCCCTCTTAAGTTTCACACACATTAACACTTTGAAGATTTTTAGTAAGCTTTTGATTTTGACTGGTGTACCCGGCACGCTACACAACCCACCACCCAGTCACCACCTTACCACTCCCCTTCTCCCCCCTCTCTGTCAATTGGCTTCGTCTGTTGGTCGGCCACGCGACAAATTACCATAATGATCCACTGGGGAGGAAAGGAAAAAAAAGTGTTGAAGTGACAAATAGGGGAGCGAGTTAAGAAGGAAAATCTCTGCTAGTTTTACGATAGTGAGAGTTGGTAACGGTTGATTAAATTGAAATGCAGCCAATATTATCCACTGTATTCAGCCTCGAAACGACCTCTCATAGTTAAGGGGTTTAGGAGTGGCTTACTTCGAGTGACTTCTTCAGGACTAAAATGTCTTCACAATGCCTTGAAAATAGGAGAGTGGATAAATTCACATTATCACCATCCCACTGATTAACTTACAAATATACCTAACTAATGAAATCAGTGAATACATGTGGTACTCCAAGGATTCGAACCTAGGATACTCACACCGAAATCCAGCGCACTAACCATTACACTATCAAGACAGATAAAAATAATACACATATGTAACAGTTTCATTTCCTCCTCCAGTAAGAGCCGAAACTGTTGTGCCTTTACAATTAGCAATATTTTTGTCAATCTGGTCCAAATTTTCGATCTCTTACTATTTTGTATTTTGGCTAACTATAGCCTGTTTTATTCAGGTCAGGAAATGCATCGAATTAGTCAGGGGTTTTATGCAGTAACCGAATGAGTGGCGCTAAATGGTGGAAATAATAAGGATACGGTAATTCATATTGTTCAGGTTGTTTATACAGACAATTCATATGACTGGCCACAATAAGATTAATGTTAAAACCCCTTCAGACAGGATATATTAACTTACTGCCGGGTTGGCAGACCGCCCGGTATTTCCCCTACAACAGTCTTTCTCACAATGAGGGACCGTTAGAAGTCGGAGGAATTTGGGGTTACCACCAATCGACAGATTCTGATCTAACTTACCTAACTTACTGAGCTGAAAATGACACAGAAGCATCATATAACTTATTATTGAGCTATTTCACTAGGCTCATATGACGCGATCGCGTCATATGATACATATGAACGGAACCGCCATATGACGCGATCGCGTCATATGAGACGGAGAGGGTTAAAAGATCAACCTTCAAGAGTATCCCCCCCTCTCTCTCTCTCTCTCTCTCTCTGTCTATTTGCTATGCTTCCCTTCCAATTTCTCTTACCCTTAGGGTTGCTATCTCTACTAGGATTAAGTCCTGGCCACCTCGCAAAGATCGTAAGAACTGTGTGGCCAGTGAATCTATATAAATATCTCTCTCTCTCTCTCATGACCACCTCCCCACATCCATTGTGCTCTCCTTTATGTAAATGTTTTTTAGGGGGAACTTCGCCACAAACTCCTGTGGGATGGAGGGGGAGACCAAGGCAAAAATTATATTGTGTGTCATTTAAGAGGAGATGGGCTGGTTTTCTGGACCACTTTCTCCCTCATGCTTAGCCCCATTAGTTTTGAGATTTTGAGACGTTTGCCCCATTAGTTTGACGATTTAACACCTTTCGCCTCATTTTGTTGTCAATATGAAGACCTTTCGTGCCCTTTAGGTGTCGATTTTTTTTCCAGGCGAGCGATAGCAAGCCTGTAATTGTGGAGGAACCGGCCTTCGGCCGTGAAATTTTTCTACCGAAAAATGTACAAAGTAACCTCGAAGGGGGACCTAATGGATGTTCTTTTATAGTTTGGTGAAGGTCTAGGAGAAAACAAAAGAATATATGAAAATATAAATGAATAGACCCAAAAACATAACCACTGTCTCCTTAAAGTATGAATGCCTGGATATGGCAGGAGGAAGTAAGGAGAGATGGGCTTGGGTCACGGTGGTATGTATGTAGATGATTACTTATGATTAGCTGTATATTTAACGTTTTCAATAAATTACTATTCCTCACATGTTTATAACTAGTGAGTGAGAGACATTTATATATATTTACATAGATACATTGGGCACAGAGAGAGAGAGAGAGAGCAATGATGGATGTATGAAAGTGAAAGCCATGAATATTGAGTGAATAACACGACATGGAATGAAGAACCTGGTTAACCCATTCAGTACCGGTGACATCCTTTTAATTTTAGGTTGGCTACTTTCTATTAGATGATTGTATTCAGTTTACAAAGGGCCTCCAGCAATTAACAGGCTTCGAACTGTCTCACTTCACCATTTTAACTACCACAGATCCTTCTTAAACTGCAAAATATCGTCTAAATGTAGCAAGAGTAACATTAGAAAGACGTCACCTGTACAGAAGGGCTTAGGGAACGAATGCCGTAGCATTAAAAACATAACCTGCATGCAGGTAGTCAATATTGCGTTATTTTGTTAAAATAGGACCAAAAAAAAAAAAAAAAAGGAAAAGTGGCCTGAGTACAGTATATACGTACATGCATACATAGGACTTCAGAGGCTAGACCAGACCATATAGCTGGAGTAAAGTAAGAAAGAAGAGCAATTGGACAGAGGAAGAACAAGCGGAGAAGTGAGAAGTACAGTAGAAGACTGAAAGTTCTCGGGTTCACCAAGTTGCTTCAGAGGCTATCAACCTTTCTGGATTATTAAGCCAGCATACTGCAAGACAAGTACATTTTCAGGACTCGAGCCCCTTTTCGAGAACCCCAGACCCTTGTTTATTTCTTGGAAGCTAGACGATTTTTACACAACTCTACTTCATCAAAGTTAACCCTCTCCGACATATGACACGATTTTGGGATACTTTAAAGCCTTTGTTACCATCAGGGGTATTTAGAAACCTTTAGTTTAGTTACTTCAACCTCTGTAGTTGTCTTTGAGTTAGCTGTGGGCAGAAAACTAATTTCGGAGAGGTACAAAGGAGTACAAAGGAAATCAAGCAACAACATATCTAGTGACCCTTCTAGGTTGCTTGTCCTCCAAAACACTGAGGATCAATTGTCCAAACAGTGGTTTAGAGTGGGTAAGGGAACATTGGAAAGGGAATTACTGCCCTGGAACTAATGTCCGTGGCAGGATTAGGAAGTTAGTAGAGGACAGATGGGTTAGTAACTGAAGGGGGGATAAAATAAAGTTATTCATTTACAAACGCAGTCAGTCGCGGGTTTGATGCGAGATATTTGTCTAGGTGGAGTTTAAATGAATCAACGGCGATGCAGTCTATAACGTTTCGGGGAAGCCCATTCCACAAGTTGACAACTCGATTGAAGAAGAAATTCTTAGATTCGTGCGAGTTAAAAGATTTACCAATAATTTTGCAACAGTTTCCCCGCGTGTAATTAGATTTTTTTTTTTTTTTTTTTTTTTTTTTTTAAGATTGGTCGATAGGTAATTATAGGAGTGAGAGAACTCTATTTCTTATTGCTAATCTGGCAACCTCTGCATCATATGTGCGTGAAAGGATTAACTAACATAATGTCCCTAAAAAACGGGGCCGTTTGTAACATCAACTACCTGCCAAGCAGGCATATTTACCCTAAACAAGCTTCATTCCATGCTCTTTTTCATGCATAAAGAAGAGCCAGAGCGTATTACAATTAGGTATCCGTGATAGGGCGATAATAGAGCTTTCCAATGACACCTGAATCATCCTTGTACGACCACGGGTTATCCTGTCGCGATCGCGCAACCGGAGGTGAAAAGTCCCTAAATAAGGTAATTTCCTCAGTTTTTCCTTATATCGCAAGGCCGAGGGTGTGAAATGTTGCAGTGGCGGCCTCAGTCGCGGCACTGTGGTCGTGCCGAACGGTCAGAGCCCTCCTATCGTCCTCCCAACGCGTGAACTCTCTCTCAGAGCCGATAATGTGCTCAAAATGCCGCCCGTCATATGACGGGTACCAGAGGATAGTCCATTTATCTCTTGCCTGTTATATGACGATCACCGCGGCTTGAGTGTTAAGGGGAAATTTCCGTTTGAGGGATTATTTTCTGGAACCCTTTCTCCCTCATGCTTAGCCCCATTGTTTCTGAGATGAAAACGTTCACCCTAATTAGTTTTGAGATTTTAAGAACTTTCGCCCCATTTGTCTAATTGAAAACCTTTTGTGCCATTAAGATGACGAATTTTATCTGGCGAGCGATAGCGAGTCCTTAGAAGACATTCCCCACAACACAATTTTGAGATAACGATATCCATATAATTATACTACTTCTTTTTCTTTTTTTTTAAATAGGATTTTAGAGGCTATCGACCCTACTGGATCATTAAGCCCACGAAAAGTCAGGAAGTATACAAGACCGGAGCCCCCGAGCCTTCCTCAGATTTATACACCCAGATATACTGGGTATATAAATCCCACCCGAAGACACCAGCCTCTTCCTAGAACGCAACCAGGACTCGAGCCTCTGCTGAGGACACCCCGAATCCCTTGATTATAATACTTACATAAAATAGGACTTCAGAGGTTATCAACCCTATTGGATTATTAAACCAGCACTCTGTAAATTAAGAATACCGTCAGGACTGGAGCATCTCTGCGAGAACCCGTTCCTTAAATATAATACAGGAAAAATAATAAATAAATACCAAGTTCCTGAGACAGTACAGTTACTTCGAAAACACCGATGTTTTTAAGGGTGACCGGTCAACTCTACCAGTAGACCATTTCAACCAGTTGGTTGACTATAGTCCGTTTATTGCTAGGTTGGGCAGAAATCGTAACCCCTAACCTCTCATAACTCAAAAAGGACTTGGGTAATCGGGCTAATATTTCTACCAAATAGGAAGGCTTGGCTAGGGAATATGTATATAAATGGACAGCTCATTTTTATGTCCTAGCCCTTTTTGAGTTCCAGAGGTTAGAGGTTACGGTTTCTCCCCAACTTAGAATGAACGGACTACAGATCGATGACCACTTGGATTAGTTTACAATTAGCTTTGCATGGTCCTATAAGTTTTACCACCGGATTCATTAATACACAATTATGTTACAACATGGAACGTGGGGATTAAGAAGAGAGCTTAAGTTCAAGGCAGAGGCAGGTAACTAATTACTCAGTTAATTAGAAAACATGGGCAAAATTTCGGAGTATATTTCTTTGGAATAGGCAAGTAGGCTCAACACTTTTTTAGATTTGCAATTTAAATGTAAAAACTGCAAATTAAATGTTCAACAAAATAATTACTGGTAAAATTGACTCCACTTTAGCCCATTTACTATAAAATGACTTATTATTACCATTTACTATAGATATTTTGACTAATGCTAATTAAGTTTAGTAAGAATCTATGGGGCAGGAGGCTAGGAATTGTCCTGCCCTTGTAAAACTTTCTTACTCAACGACACAGAGAAAGGGGCGAGGGAACTCTAAAGTGGTCCCGGACCCTAAACATATTAACTTTAAAGGTTTCTGTTCGAGCTCTGTCTCGAGTTTGCCACCCTCAGCAATGGGTTATGTGTCTGAGTATATACACACATACACACACATACATGCATACATACATACATACATACAAGAATCTATGAAAATTAAAGTGGTAGTTGAGACCTTGTTTGCCCATTAGGTTGCAAGAGGTTTTGAACAAGCTGTATAAAATCGTATAGCTTATTGTCAAGAATATAATGGATCTATATGTTACGTTCTTGAAAAGGTTAAAAAAAAAACGGTTCAGTCAACTTTTATTCTTCTACTTCCTTCTTATTTACACTGTTCTTTTCTTTACCCTCTGATGATACTCGTTCGTATCAGTCTATCCTCCCCATACTCACAGTAGGCCTATGGATATCTCCCGGGTTAAATTTCCCAAGCTTATAATTATGATATTTTGTACCGACTCTCTCTCTCTCTCTTCTCTTCTTTTTACTGTGATAGCAGTGAGGGTATGAAATTATCTCTCTCTCTCTCTCCTTAGATTTAATTCGTAGCTAAATTTACATAATTATCTCTCTACTAGTACACATGATTATCTTCGCCCTTGTCTATCATGCTATTGGTTCCATTCTTTTATTCACGATAGTTTGCTCGTTCCATTGGACAGAAAACAAACTCGGGGTGCAATATACATGAAGACTTAAGGAGAGGTTTTTAGTTTGTTGCCTAGACCTCCATCAAGCTTAAAATTACACCCCTAGACCCCCTTTAAGTAGATTAGATTAGGTTAATTTTAAGTCGGTATCACACAAGCGCTTTTTCCCTCAACATTTATCCTTAACCTCTCCGCTGCGCATGGGGGGGTATGAGACACCACACGCCTGTGCGCACGTATTTGAGCTGTTCCCATCACTAACATCATTATTTTACCATAAATATCGTTAATACTTATTCATATGCGCCTATTTTAGCATTAATATGAAGATATTAACCAGTTACAACAATAAAACAAGTGGAAACCATGTTTGGCTGGTCAAAATCGCAAATGAAAGCGAGAGTGTGTGTGAGTGAGTGTGAGCCAACCTTCCACTCACGAAGCTTTGAGAGACGCTGGAGGTACCTCTCAATTCTCTTCCTGACTTCTCCCCTAATTCCCACGCTTGGTAACACTGATGACAACGCCCTAATAGCAAATCTCAAATGTTAGCACGAAAATAGACCACAGAATAAGGGAATAACAAGGAAAATAGGTGATAATTGAAAAGGGGGGGGGGGGGAAAGGAGGGGATGTGGAGGAGTGATATTTGGCATGGCCCAGGGGCAAAAAAACAAAAAACAAAGGGTTAAAGTTTGTTTGGGGTGTTTTAAATGGATTTTTTTAGGCCCAGGATCATAAGAGTCTTCCCGCAGTCGCCCGGGGAAACTCTTAAGATTCTTCCCGCACTTGCCGGGTTAACACTGGTCTGGCAGCTTATGAAGTCAACTTTTAAAATAGTTCAGTTACCTAAATCATCTACCATCAATCTGGTTTCCGATACCAGTGCAAAATACTCCAGTAATGTTGCCAGAACAAATGTTGATCATCGAATCTTGAGTATAAAAGCTCTCGTGTGATACAGACTTAAATTTTAGTCAGGCTTGGTTGTCTATTATCGTCATTGTCTACTAGCCTACAGTAAGTTTCTGTTAATCCATCATAATAGGAGATTCAACGTGAACGAGTATGTGTACGTGCGTGTGTGAGTGTAGTCGTGTGTGTGTGTGTCTGTATGAGAGAGATAGAAGCGTGAGTATGTGTGAATTCAGCAGTGTATGTTTGTGTGTGCTTGAGAGAGAGAGTGTGTGTGAGCGTGTTGATGCCTGCAAGTGTGTGCGTGCAACTATGTATACAGTATGTGTGCAGAGCCTTGTATAGTGTATATGTGTGCAACCGTGTATATGTGTGTGCAGTTGTGTGTATATGTTTGTTCAGCCGTGTATGACATGTTGACAAATTCCAACCACAAACCCTTCAATTAAAAAAGTTGTATCCTGTGAACACGAACCTAGTAATAGCCTTAGTTGTTTGTAAACCAAAACGTGTGTGTGTGTAGCAATAGGAAAATAGGACACAACAGTTCAAAAATAAGGAACGCAGTTTGTCAGACTAGAAGGAGGCAATGTATCCAGACAGAGAGAGAGAAGAAGGCTTGGTCTCCAGGGACTAGTTAAGGGGAGGTGTGTCGTTTTTCTAGACCCCCTTGTCACTTATGTTGTTTAGCCGCATAGTTTTGAGATCTTAAGACGTTCGCCGCATTAGTTTGTCGATCTTAAAATCTGTCACCCCATGTTTGTCATTTTTAGACCTTTGATGCCATTTAAGTGTCGATTATTTCCTGGCAAGCCATAACGAGCTTATAATTTAGGAGGAATCGGTCTTCGGCCGGGACATTTTTCTTCCAATAAATATATTCTTGGGAGTATCTTTTCTATTGTAATGGAGGAAATTAAAGAAAAATAGTAGATAAATTAATAAACAAACAATTGTATAACACCTACCCCCTTAACCCCTTCAGCACGATGACGTACCTTTCATCTTGTACCACTAGGTAATTTTCTTTATTTTATGATCTACTGTAGCCTACATCTAAGACTCATAGGGGTAAATGCGGTCTAAGCCCTCTGAATAACCTAGGTACTCGTTAAACTGCATTGAAACATCTAACTTTATACAGAATATAATGTAAAAAGACGTCATCGCGCTGAAGGAGTTAAATGACACAACCACCACTTCAGATGCTGCCTCAGAATTGGTCAAACATTTGTTGCCACCCTTGAATATCAGCACCGGTTCACAGGGATTACTGGTTATTTATATATATATATATATATATATATATTATAAAGAAAGGATTGTGTTTGCTGCTTAGTTGACCTTTATGAGGCTATAGTACCCTATATGTGGCATGTGTATGTTACCGGTGTGGTCGATTAGGTTGAGAGAGAGAGAGTGAGAGAGAGGGAGAGAGAGAGACAGAGAGAGACAGAGAGAGACAGACAGAGAGAGAGAGAGAATGGGGAAAGGATAGCGTACACGACGAAATACTAATAGTACCATATACTAGTTGTTTAGTCATTATTTCAAAGATTTACAGCTGAGCTCTGGAACTCTCTCTCAGAATCAGTCTTTCCCTCTTCCTATGGCTTAAATTGCTTCAAACTCCGTGTGTCCAGGCATTTTGGCTCGAACGTCCCTTGATTTTGACCCTGTCACTCTTTCAACTATGGGGGAGGCACTCGCTATAGGCAGTTAAGCCTTTTGCCTCCCTTAATCACATAGAAAAAAAAAAAAAAAAATTGGCATCTAATTCGACAAAAGCTGTTTCTGGCTGCTTTAATTTATGCTATACGTGTTCAATTAGCGTACAAGGAATTATGATAGCGTCTGACTTTTATCAAACAAATTTATGTACTTGAGTATTCATATAACTTATAATTAAAAATATAAAACATATACTTGACTACTGCGCTATAGCTCATATTTATTAGGATAGTTTAGGAGGGAGAAATTGAGTGAGGCTGTATACATACAAGAACTGGAAAGATAGAGAGCGCCAAAGAGGATGTTAACCCCTACTGTACCATAGGGTACTACTATAAAAGTCCCCCGCAGTCCCAAGCAATGTGGCAAAAATGGCAAGATATAACAACCTCCCACCTCAAAAGATGGAGGAATACTGCCTCTCCCAGCTTGTAGAGGATTGGATATAAGCTGAGAAGTGATACCAACTCTAGAGCAGTGCTCAAACGTTGTGGTACCAGGCACTGCCTGATACTGGCAGTTACAAGGATCGTGTATTACTGAAGGCTCTCTGCCGTCGCTGGGACTGGGGAGTGATTTATCTACTGACGGATCCCTACCGTCGCTGGTACTGGACGGCTTAATGAATATCAAATCAAGATTTGAAACCAGTATTATAGCGAGGAAAGATGGAGGTGGATGAGACAGAATAGGGGGCGAGCATCTCGAACCACTTATTTCTTGTCTGTTTACTTTAGCTGCTTATGATGCACTGTTCAGTCCATAGACTTCTGTTATTTTTTCTTACATAAAATATCTATAACCACGCTTTGGGCTGGCGCATCAGCAGTGTGTGGCTTCTGTGGGCCCCTACCTTTTACTTCGCTACTGGGGTCTGGGAAGCTTACCAGGCAAGGGAATGCAAAAGTGGTCCCAAAACCCAAGTATTGGAACTTTAAATGTTGTTTCTGTTTCAAGTAGGCCACGCCCGGCTATGGGGTGTGTGCCTGTGTATTTACATTCATACATACATTCATACATACATACAAAAGAAAAGCAGGCAAAAGGATTATAATAATTACAAAATAAAAGTAAGAATAGATATTTAAGAAAAAAAGTTGAAGTACTGTAGCGAATAAAATGAGAAGACAGCTTATGAAAACTTAGAGTGGGAAGAATATTCTTGATTAAACTTTCTCTATTTGATGACATGTCTCTGTTTTTCTGTATGGATGAATGCGTGTATTATACTGTAAATTAAGATTAATGATTATCCTAGGATCTTAACCCATGAACTACTAGAGCCTGTGCAAAATATTAGGTCAAGTTGAGGGGGGGGGGGGGGGGAGTGCAGGATGTGGTACGGAGAGTTGCCACTATTTCCTATGTGTCACCCAATTTTGAAACCTTTGCCAGCACTGCCACGGTATTTGAAGGGTTGTTTTCTTCACTTTTATATAATGTGCTTCCGGAGGGACCGTCGAAGTCCCTGGGTTCAAATTGCATGAGCGTCAATGACTCCATTAATGTGAAAATTATTACGCTAGACCATCCTTGCAATTCAAACAAGAACTAAATGCAAATAACTGGATATTCGCTTGACAAACTAGGCCTATATTTCAATTACTTTATGACTATTTCTTATTTATTTATACATTTTGTATTATTATTATTATTATAATTATTATTATTATTATTATTATTATTAGTAGTAGTAGTAGTAGTAGCATTACTGTTATTTACGTATTTTGTATTCTAATTACTGTAGTTAGTTAAAATAGGACTTTAGAGGCTATCAACCCTTGTGGATTATTAAGCCAGCACACTGTAAGTAAAACATAGTGTCACGACTGGAGCCCCTTTTCGAATACTCCAGTCCCTTGATTTATTCTAACCCAACCCTAAAATGTAGGAATAGTGTGACCAAAATAATAAAGGTGTAAACAGCGAGGACAGCCCTGAGACAGTTCTATATCCCTGTGTCAACCTCTATATTGTCAATTTAGAGCGGGGAGGAGGGAAGCTGAGAGGATGGATGGAAAGAAAATGGGAAAACGCATTGAGGAAGGCAGAGGTGAATATATAAGAGTTACACGCACCAATACTATACACGCCCTCATCAATTGCTATAACTGTTGGTGGTGTAATGGTTCAGATGCTTATGTTCTGGGTGTGGTGTCCCGAGTTCGAATCCCGGGAGGACCATCTGCTTTCATTAGTTTATTCAAGTGCATTGGGGTTTGTAATTGATGATTAATGTTAAGAACGGGGTACGTGTTACTTAATTGTTAGGTTTTGCAGCTCCATAGATGTTTATCAGAAACGCTTTTGATTTCAACGTTGATAATTGTAGGCACTTTTGCAGTTTTCTTAAAGTTATCTATTATTCTATTCCATTCTTGTTTAGATTTCCATATATTCTTCTTCCTGATTACTTCCTCGGCTAGCCTTTCTCCTGCTGAGTGGTCCTTCTTTAGCTGAATTGAATCGTCTGGTATTAGCTAGAATGTAAACGTCTTTATTGTATGAACAAGTTTATTTAGAAAGTTTTTGTTACAAATTTGTGTTCTATTATGTTGCCTAAATATGCTTGTAAGTAAATGAATAACTCTAAACAATCATTTACGGGGCTGTTCGGCCAGGCAGCTTAGGGAACAACAACAACAATAATTTAATCGGTTTCGTGGAATCAAGAATGTCGTAATATTTCAATTAACAGCACACCCTATCTTTGCCCTGTCTCCTAACTTCAGCGTTTTTCTCCGAGGTATCTCTCCGGATCTATAATTGTCGGACAGTTTGATGCCCGAGTCATATTATCTTGTGGGAGGATTTACATACCAGCCTGGCTATAAAGAGAGAGAGAGAGAGAGAGAGAGAGAGAGAGAGAGGAAACGGGTTGTGTCCAGCAGTAACTCGGTCATAACTCACCAGGTAGCTTAGAAATGGCTGACAACAGATTAGTTACACTTTGTCCACATGTCAGCAGGGAAGGCATAATAATTATAATACAGTATTTATAATCACCTATCTGGGGCAACGATACTGTTAGCCTTAATGTTGCAATGTGGTCTCATTATATTATCAGCTCTTTAGCACACTGTAAGTCAAGAATAACGTCAGGACTAGAGCCTCTCTGTGAGAACTCCTGTACCTTGGAAAAGCATGTATACTAGGTAACTGAAGTAGATTTATACTGAGAGAGAACATTTAGATTATGATATTCTATCTGTGTTATATATTGTGCGTTAAAGGAAACGGAAACATACAAGTATGACAGCAATTATATGCAAGTATTATAGACAGAACAAATGTACATTATTTTCAATTAAGAGAATAATATATACCTCTTAAATTTTCGTGTTATGTGAACATAAAACAGTAAAGATAGTGCAGTCAGATAAAGGAAAAAGGTTAGTTTTAATTAAGGAATGACTGTAAGCCTGGTAGATTATGACTCCTCTATCATAATTGGTATTAATTCATGTGTGGAGGTGGGACTCTGTCTGTACCCTCCTAGATCCTTCCCTACCTCACCTGAGTGCCTGCCTACCTCACCTGAATTTAAACTATATTTCTACTTTCTGGTATCTGACCATTATTGATTAACATTAACCGAACTTACATTTTATTTTATTTTATGTGTTGTGTGATATAACCCAGCCAGGGCTAAAACCAAGGCCAGTAGTGCAGCACTCCAAACCCTTAACCACTAGGCCACCGATGAGCTAAAATTAGTGGTTTCATTTGGAATCACATTCCATCCACCACCACCCGCTCCAACTCGTGGTCATGTAGCTTGATGCCATACACACATACAGTACACCTCACACACACACACACTATAGGAACTAAGTACTAGAGAAGGATACATGTCATCTGGGGCACATATACAAGGAATAAGTCCTAAGTCGATGATGTTGTATATAATAATATGTAGTGTAGCTAATGATGTTGATATAATAATATGTAGTGGAGCTAGAGTAGATGTAGTGGAAGCTAGAGGAGATGATGTTGTATATAATAATATGTAGTGGAGCTAGAGGAGATGATGTTGTATATAATAATATGTAGTGGAGCTAGAGGAGATGATGTTGTATATAATAATATGTAGTGGAGCTAGAGGAGATGATGTTGTATATAATAATATGTAGTGGAGCTAGAGGAGATTATGGTTGTATAATAATATGTAGTGGAGCTAGAGGAGATGATGTATATAATAATATGTAGTGGAGCTAGAGGAGATGATGTATATAATAATATGTAGTGGAGCTAGAGGAGATGATGTTGTATATAATAATATGTAGTGGAGCTAGAGGAGATAATGTTCTATATAATAATATGTAGTGGAGCTAGAGGAGATGATGTTGTATATAATAATATGTAGTGGAGCTAGAGGAGATGATGTTGTATATAATAATATGTAGTGGAGCTAGAGGAGATGATGTTGTATATAATAATATGTAGTGGAGCTAGAGGAGATGATGTTGTATATAATAATATGAAGTGGAGCTAGAGGAGATGATGATGAATATAATAATATGTAGAGGAGGTAGAGGAGATGATGTTGTATATAATAATATGTAGTGGAGCTAGAGGAGATGATGTTGTATATAATAATATGTAGTGGAGCTAGAGGAGATGATGTTGTATATAATAATATGTAGTGGAGTAGTGGAGCTAAAGGAGATGAAAGCGCATGGTGGGTTAAGCCCCGACGCCCTCATCGACTCCTCCAGCTCCCTTACTACATACTCTCGTCCCCACCATTGCTACAAGGGATTTAAGTGGTCGAAATTATTGCTTGTCTCCCATTTTCTATAGTCATGTTTGGTATGTCATGTACTTTTCGCCGTCAATATACTGTATGTGTAGCCTATCAGTGGATCTAGATCATTCATGAGAAAAAAACATGCTAGAAGACGTAAGAAGTAGAAGATTAAATGAAACGGTTCAGTACGTTCTTCTGCTTGGTATCAATCACTACCTCAAGCACCGTAAGATTTTTTTTGTTTTATCTTTCTCTCCTTTTCTCTCTTTCATGGCTTGTATCCATTCGGCCCCATTCAGCCAACTGTTTTAAGACGTTTATCCCCATCCAGGTGTCGATTTCTTCCTGGCTAGCGATAGTGAGCCAGCATTGTATGGGGAAATCAGGCTTCGCCGAAGAAATGTTTCTATCGAAAAATGTACAAATTAACCTTAATGTCAAAACTAAAATGTATATATGCTGGCTCGCTACCACTCGCCAGGAAAATATTGACACCTGGATGGGGATAAATGTCTTAAAACAGTAGGCTGACTGGGGCTGAATGGGCCTAAAGGGATACAAGCCAAAGAGAGAGGGAGAGAAAGAGAAATACAGCGAGGTGGGCTCCCTTAATGCCCGTGCAGCTTTATAAGACAGCTGACCAGTGACACTTGGACAATGTTTATAAGGAAAATATTAATGGAGATGGGTAACCACTAAATATAAACTAAAAACATCGCAGATTGAAAACATATGAGCACATGCATACATACTGTGCATATATTAGTTCGAATCACGGGAGGACCATATGCTTTCATTAGTTTATTCAAGTACATTGGGGTTTGTAATTGATGACTAATGTTAAGAACGGAGTGTTACTTATTACTACATATCAGTACAGGAAAGAAGCAAGTATTGGTCACCTCATAATATTATGTTCTAGTAGTATAATGTAGAAGAAAATGCCAGTATGTTTTTAAATGTTAATTAGTGAACAAAAATATAAATATGATCTCACTGAATGCATTTCATGTCCTCATTATATGTATATATATATACATATATATATATATATATATTAGATGAAATTGCGTAGGAAGTGGTGCAGTGTCAAATGAATTGTAGCATTTACTTTTTTTTACCAAAATGTAAAGTGCTAGAGTTATAAGGTAATGAAGAGATACATATGAGAATGGGACAACAGGAACCCTTACGACTAGCGTGGAATAAAGGGTGCTATGCTGGCATGGACATGTTGAGCGAATGGGAGAAGAAAAGCTTACAAAGAGAATATAGTAGTCAGAATTAAGGGGAAATAGATTAAGAGGAAGACTCGGAGGAGATGGAAATATGGTGTGAAAAAGGCGTTGGAATAGAGAGCCATGACTGAAGAATTGGCAAGATAAGTGGTGATGAATAGGAATGAATGGTGTTTGCTTATGACTGGATGAGTGATAACTCGGTCGTAGAGAGAGGGGGTTGGCACCAATAGGAGTAGACAGAAATCCGTCAGGCGCCTGGCCTGGGGAGCTGGTGTGCATATATATATATATATATATGCCTGTCTGGAAAAGAAAACCGAGCAGCCCAGCTGATTTACCCTCCCCTGACTCAGTCAGTTCTCGGTCAAAATCTCACAAAACAATAGCCCCAAGGAAGAATGCTAACTCTATCTCCAAATCCCTAGCATTTGGAGGAGGCCGCTCCTTTTCATCCTCTCCCTCTCGCCCACGAAAACATTGCTAACAAATTATGATCACCGATCAGTCCTTGATAAAAAAAATACCCCCTCGCCCCCCCCCCCCCCCTACAGCCATCTCCTCCCCCACACTAAATTGTTCACCATTCTTTTACTCACCCACCAGCCAATACTTCTCAACAATTACAAATTACACAATGTAAAATAAGCTCTTCATAAAACAGTGCAACCACCTCCAAACTCGGCAGTTGACAGCTATGCCTTGCTGCCCCCCTTTACCATCCAAAATTGCCAGGTCACTTTTTAGACCATTTCCATCCAAAATTGCCACCTTTTGTTTGCAACATTGACCACCTTAAATTAATACTGCTTATGCCTTTACCACCCACAATTTAGTCTCCACCCCTTCTTGGCAGCCATACTGAAGCTCTCCCAAAATTGACTCTCAATAATATCGACAGAGTCACAACCCTCCTCTCCCCCACCAACCTAAATTGTACAACTCACGCACGTTGGACAAGCCCCGACACTCTTTATCCTCCTACTCTAACACTTTCTCTCTTACTACACCAATACAAACTTCCCTTCTTTCACTCTCACCCACCTTTTCTATATTCATTCATTCATTCAAGTGATGTGGGTAAGCATTGTGGTGTCATTCCGCCACGTGTATGCTTGTTGTGACCGGAGTCTCTCCGGGAGGTCTGGGACCTGGGGGTTGCTGGAGGCCTCTAGTGATCCTTGGTCTCTGGGTCTTCTTCTGGGTGACCTAGATGTGTGTAACTTTTGTATATATTACTTTTTTTTTCGGGTTCTGTTTCGGGGCGGCCATCCCCAGCTTTTGGGTATGTGCCTGAGTATATACTTATAAACATACATACATGGTAATGTAGCATTGATGAATACAAATAAGCAGTGTATAATCAACAATTTCAGCATTCAAGCATATTGGAACATATATTATTTGAAGTAACTGACCATGAACGTTACATGATACTATATTATTAAAAACAAAATATATATGTTTGTTATTCCTCGATGAATGCCAGTCGTGCCTTGTCGATGTTGTGTTCGTTCTGGCGTATTTATTATCCTTCGCAGTTTGATAAATCGGTGCGTGTGTTTGTTGTGTTGGTGAGTCTGAATACGGTGTAGTATGAGGGAGGGGTTTGTGGTTGAGGTGTGGTGGGGTGGAGTGGGGAGACATGCTGGTTAATTTAGTTAGTTAAAATAAGACTTCAGAGGCTATCAACCCTTCTGGATTATTTAGCCAGCACACTGTAAGTCAAGAATAACGTCAGGACTGGAGACCCTTTTCGAGAACTCCAGTCCCTTGGAGAAACATGGTCGTGGAATTATGGTGTTGGTGCCGGTGTACACTCTAAGACATAAATCATGGCCCAATATGAACCTTAAACAGCAACACGAACCTCCGAATAGTAAATATTAGGCAAAAAATTAATGAGATTCTATTTAGTTTGTGGTTGAAGTATGGTGGGGGTGGAGTCGGGGAGATATTATGGTGGTGGAGTTACAGTTTTGGTGCACTCGACGACGTATACAAACACACCTAAGAAAGCCACTTCAACAGCTTCCTGTCTCCCCAACATCCCTTCTCCCCTCTCTACACTCTTTAGAAATTGGGAAAGTAGAAATTAGCTCCAAGGTGCCGTTATAAAGGCTTTTCCCTCAATACCTTCACCTGACCTGACCTGTAAGTTATATGACTTGTAGGGTTGATGGTGGAGGAAGACGAGATGCTGCAGCGAGCGTTCAAAACTACTTGTTGTAAATTCCTCGTGTATAAAAGACCTCATTGGATGTATGGATCTTGATTTGTAATAACTTGGTGTATTTTCGTCCTATTATTTCATGCAATATATATACTGTATATATATATATATATATATATATATATATATATATATATATATATATAATATTATATATATGTGTGTTTTTAATGTCTCAGTGGGGTTCGAACCGCCGACCGTCAGGACGATAGCCGACGCTTTAATCAACTACACCATGGCAGTCTGCCGTGGTGTAGTTGATTAAAGCGTAGGCTATCGCCCTGACGGTCGGCGGTTCGAACCCCACTGAGAGATTAGAAACATTTAGTGGCTCACGTGTATTTGTGATATATACTCAATATATATATATATAAATTATGGTCAAATTATGGTGGTGATATAGGTGAGGAGAGTGGTTGTGGATTAGAGAAGTAGTTGTTTTAGATCTTGTTGCCTAGAGAGATGAAATGTAACTTGCTAATTTTAGTCCATATGAAATGCAACTTTAACCAATCGTCTACTATTGAAGTGTTTCCTACTGTTTCAATTTATATATCCTAAGCTTTGCTCCTATCGTATCTCTAAAATTCCCCTTAATCTTCATTATTTGTTTTCTTTTGTTGCAGAGTTGAGCTTGTGGAGTGTCCACTGCAGCAATCAAAGAACTAAAGGTAAATTATTATGTTCTCTCCACCAACCAACTTTACTCCTAAACTCGATTAATGAAATTTATCAAACACATGTGGCAGTCCGGGGATTCGAACCCAGGACGCTCACACCGAAAATCAACACACTTATGTATTGGGCCACGAAGACAGTTAAAGAAATGCTGCACAAGCCTACGATTTAGTATGCAGTTTCGAATCCTGCATACCAATCTTAGCATGTAATGTACAGTTGTGGACAGATGAAACAGATACAGCCTTGGTCTGTCCAAGACCTCAATAGAGGGCAGCACAATTAGTGCCCCTAAATTATTTGGTATCAGTGATGGTGTGGGAGTTGGAGGTGAAGGTATGGGGTGGAGGGAGGGAGTAGAGGGAGGGGGAAGGAGGGTACAGGAGTGGGAGGGTAACCAGCGGCAGGTGGGGGTGGAGGGAAGTGGGTGACTAAATACTTTTCTGTGAAAGAATAATTAATGTTGTGTTGTGAACATTATGTGGGATTATGATTGCGAAATATTGGAGTCGTGAGATGTGTGTAGCATAATAAACGCGCTAAAGGCTGCTAACATGCTATTGGTCTCTCTCTCTCTCTCTCTCTCTCTCTCTCTCTCTCTCTCTCTCTCTCTCTCTCTCTCTCTCTCTCTCTCTCCATATACAATATATATGTGACATATAGGCATTCAAATATATGATATCTTAAATCTATAACGTAATACTACTTCATTTTGTTCTGCTTAGAGTGCCTACTGAATTTTGATATCGGGAATGTGGTATTGTTCAAACATGGGAGCGTCAGATCAACTGAACTACCTGTTGGTTAGCCTACCTAACAAGGGGAAATATAGTAATTGTTATTATTTGTCAGTTGGTGAATCAGTCAAACTTCAAATATTATAGTTAGTGTTTCAGCATAATGGTGAGTGTATAGGTCATAGTAGTAACGAAAGTATGCAATGCATATATGGTGTATATAATACGGTATCAATGACACGCCAATTAAAGTGTTTTCCAAGTGTATTGGAGGTGTTATCAGTGTTGACATTGCCACGGGTATATAATCGCTTTTCATTATATACGTCCATAAGAATTTAAACAATATAATATTATACGTTATTAACATATTATTCAATGTATCTGTAAATAATCGATTATTATTAATTTCACTCCAAAGCAGAAACTAGGAAACAAAGGATGACTAATATATATTTACATGGCAATACGCCTGTTCAAGAAAAGCAACCAGTTATATATAATGTGCCAATACAATCCTCAAAGTGTCGGTATAGAGGCGCAAAAGACCATGTTATAAAATAATATCCCCACATTAAAAACTAAGTTACATTTATTGGTCAAACCTCTGTAGATATGCTCAACAATAATGATGCAAGGGTGGTGTAAGCTTAATTAATATCAAATGAAAACACGATTATGCGGAACCTTTCCGGTATATCAGGTATTTTTTTGTTTACGTTTTGACAGCATCGGTAGAAGTGTAAGCGTTAAATGAAATAGCGTTAGGGCCATTCCTTGCTTCGGGTTCTAAGCTGTATACAGTTGGTTAGTGCCTCAGAGATATGAGGATACGCTTCTTCACTTATTATGACATAGTAAATGAGTTCATTCATTTTTGGCGGGACGTCTTGTAGTTGGAGGAGTAATTGAGATAGCCATTACCGATTTTATAGATACATAGCATTCCAAAACTGAGGAACATCCAATAATGATCGTGAAATTAAAGTGAAACAGCTTACACGTATTACGAAAGGGTTGGGAATACATTAAAATGAAAATACTGAATAGGATTGTAATAATTATGGTGAGCAAAGATGCATGGTATATACAACTAGCAAAACGAAAATAATGCATTGTGCTGCTTTATGATATATAAATGTGTTTAAGATAATTAGAGAAATTCATAATATCATGACCTAGGCAAAAGTAGACTTCGAAGGTTTGAGATATAACTACTAACAATCTAGTGAAAGATGAACCAGGAGAGATACATAAAGCTTGATAAATTAACTTTAATAGATAATAGAAAACAGGAAGAGATTAAAGGCGCAAAAGATAAACGGGAGCAACGAATTATCAGTCCTCATTGATAATTTAAATCCGTTCACAAAAAACAGGGTGAATGTTCATGTATGTGAATATATGACCTGTGATTTCGTATAATATTTAACAGTAAATTGTGAATAACATAAAGCTTAACAACAAAGTCAGTATCTAAAAAATAATTGCAAAGGAGGAGTTGCAACATTTCCGTGTTTTTTGTTTTCAAAATTGTACGAAAAAACACACCAGGTATGGAATATATACACATATATTTAATTTACGGGGCTTTCAAACTATTGCACGTATCATAACATTTCTTAATTCAATATTTCCTTAGGTTACCAATAATACAATCTTGACAGATATTGCCAATCAATAATATAAGGTCCATTGATTTCTTAATATATTTAGTTACAAACCGACTTTACAATAGCATTATTGGTAACTCTAGATTTTATACATCCTTATTAACCAATAAAGAGGGTAATCTTAATCTTACTAAATAATTGACTTGCACAAAACCTGTAGAGCGAGACTGAAATAAAGGCATGGTCATATTATAGTTAGTAGATAAATTTTCTATGTGAGTTAGTGAGACAAAAGGCAGAACTGCCTGTGACGAATTCCTTCCCCATAGTTGAAAGAGTGACAGGGCCAAAATCAAGGAATGTTCGAGCCAAAATGCCTGGATACACGGAGTTTAAAGTAATTAAAGTCATAGGATGAGGGGAAAATGGATTCAGGGTAGAGCGTTCCAGAGCTCAGCTGTTGAATATGGGAAAGATTGGGAATATCGTTTCACTCTTGGGTTGGAGAGATGCAAAGAGTAGGGGTGGGATTGTATTGGAAGACAGGTTCTACATACTCTTCGTAAAGGAGGTGGTATACATTGAGAGATGGTGAGGAACACTGATTATTGTAATATCAGTAGAATAGCGAGAGAGATGCAACTTTGCGGCGAAGAGAGAGAGATCGCACACATTCAGGGAGTGGACATCAGTTAATGAGACGAAAGGTTTTCTTTTCTACTTTGTCAAGAAATGCTGTGTGAGAGGATCTTCCCCACACATGTGAACAATACTCATTACATGGATGCACTGCGCCTCTGTAGAATGCAAGAAGCTGAGCAGGGGTAAGAACCCCCGGAGGCGGTTGAGCACACCCAGCTTCTGGAAAGCTGTTTTAGCAAGGGTGGTAATGTGATCTTTCCAAGTGAGATCAGGAGAAAAGGAGACACCAAGAATACTGAGAGAAGATGAAGGGTTGATTTGTGTATTGTTGAAGTATAAGGGAAAATCCTGTGGGAGTTCTTGATGGGTAGATAAATGGAGAAATGGGTTTTGGAAGCACCAAAAGCAACAATATATTTTCTGCCCCAAATGGGAATTGTTGATAGGTCAGAAGATATGGCATCGTCGCGTGACTTTTTGAGAGATTGCTTGCTGGGGGGTTCTGAAAAACTAGTTGAATAGTGTAAGGTAGAGTCATCAGCATATGAATGAATAGCTGAAAGATGATAGATTGAGGAAGTGAAAGATGGCCGTCCACAACTGCAGCCATGGAACGGCCAGGAAGGGAAATAGAGATAAAGGCACAATTTGAGGAACAAAAACAAAAGGTGGGTAGTTTAGAAGTTAGAGATTTGTGCCAGACTCTATTAACCCCTAACTATCGGCGCGCAACATAAGTCGAGTATAATAAATCTGGACTATCTGGCGGCGCTCGACATAGGTCGTGTGGCAATTTCAGCACGTAATGTTGCTGAGAGAGAGAGAGACAAGTGGTGGCAGGAGAGTAGCGAGCGTATGACTGCTCCAGACCACCGCGGCGAACCTACTGACACGAATCCCACCTCCTCCCTCCCTCTCTCACTCGCTACATACGGAATTGTATGGGGAAAGTGCCGAATTACATGCTTTTTGCACTCGCGTTGCGCGGTTGTTGCAAGAAAACTAGCCATCATAAAAGGATCGTTATGGTGTCATTGGAAAGCTCTGTTTATGCCCTTTCAGGGATAGATACTTGTTTTACGCTCTGGGTCTTATTTAGGCATGAAAATGATCACGTAAACAGCCCTATTTTGGGTAAAAACACCCCGCTGGTGGCTACATATTATATACCGCCTAGGCCGCTCGTAAGGTGTTAAAGAACTTATAGATATGTCTAGCACAATAGAAAAGGTTTCACCGAAATCATGAAAGGAGGATGACCAAAAGTTAGTAAGATATGAATAAGATATGAAAGAAGATCACCAGTAGAGCGACCCCTAAGGAAGCCATACTGGCGATCTGAAAGTAGATTATATGGGCAGAGAGATGTTTAAGAAATTTTGAAGTAAGAATAGTTTCCAAAAACTTTGGAGATGCAAGAAATGAGAGCAATTGGACGATAGTTGGAGGGTTGAGAGCGATCATCCCTTCTTTGGGATAGGTTGAATGAGAGCAAACTTCCAGTAATAAGGAAAGACATTAGAGGAGAGACAGAGACAAAAGAGTTTGCCTAGGCAGGGAGTCAGCACGGAAGCAAAGTTTTTTTTAGTACAACAGGAGGAACACCATCACGCCTTCTTAGTATGAAACCCAGAGAGGGTAGAGAGCACATATTTAAAAGAGATTAGGATATTAGGTATAAGTAGGAGAGAGGGGCTTGGAGAGGGAGGAATAACACCGGAATCATCCAAGGTGGAGTTTTTAGCGAAAGTTTGGGTGAAGAGTTTAGCTTTGTCAGAGGAAGAAGTGACGGTAGTGCCGTCAGAGTGGAAAAGGGGAGGGAAAGACGAAGAAGAACAATTGGTGGAGAGGTTTTTGGCTAGATACCAGAAAGCTTGGGAAGAGCTTAGAGTTGCATAGTTTAAAGAGAGGTAACCTGACCAAGATTCGAACCCACTCACTGCAGGTATATTTGGAGTGAGTGGGCTCGAATCCTGGTTAAGATACCTCTCTCCCAGCCTGTCGGACATTATCATTAGATATTGGATAGTTCAGTGCATTTAATATAGAATCGATAAAAGAGTGTTTGGTGAGTCAAAGAACAGATTTGGCTTGATTCTGGGCAGAAACATCGGAAGAATAAGATTCTTGAGTTTGAAGGTGTCGGTATCGTTTGAATGCTTCATCCTTATTGCGGACAGAAGTTGAACAAGCATGAGTAAACCAAGTTTTTTTTAAATTAGTCTGAGGGAAAGAAAATGGAATATATGCCTCCATGCCCGAGAGGATTACCTCAGTAATGAGTTCAGCAGCCTCCGAGGGTCCCCGGCAACGGAAGCAAAAGTCATTCCATGGGAAATCAAAGAATTACACAGGAGAGCCTCCCAGTCGGCAGTGCCAAAGTGCTACAAGTGCCGCCGGCTGGCTAGTTCGGCTCAATCGAATAGCCGTACTGGAGAGATAGGACAGGTAAGAGAGATAGGTAAGAGGAGCCCAAATGAGGGAAAAGATCGACAGTATAAGAAGAAGGGTTAGCAGTTAGAAACAAGTCAAGAATGTTAGGCCGATCTCCGAAGCTATCCGGGATACGGGTGGGTTACTGAACCAACTGCTCTAGGTCATTTAGAATAGAAAAGATATAGATTGTTCACCAGGTTAGTCAGTAGAATGAGAGGAGAGCAATTGGTGGTGGTGAACGTTAAAATCTCCTAAGATGGTGATTTCTGAGAAAGGAGAGATGGCTAGGATGTGTTCCAGTTAAGAGTTTAGATACTTAAAGAATTTGGGAAAGTCAGTAGAGTTAAGGGAAAGATAGACAAAACATAAGTATTTAGTATGAGAATGACAGGATAATTTGAGCCATAAAGTGGAGAATTCAGAGGAGTCAAAATCGGGAACATGAGAGCCTGTGAGTTTGCTGCATCCGCCTTTGGCTTTGAAAGTAAGATAGAGCAAGTAGGATGATACAGAGAAGGGGCTGCTGTCAGTTGCATACAATTATGTCTAAAACAATTTGGTAGTATTTATTTTACAAAATCAAGGAACTGCACTGCAAATATAATATATATATATATATATATATAGTGCACTGTATATAGTGTAGTGTGTTAATATTATCACGGTCGAACCAGTTTGCTATAACAGTAACACTGCAGACTAAAACATATAATGAATATAGCAAAGATAAATAGGTAGATAAAGCTTGCTTCATTTACTGTAATACTATAAAATATATATATATATAGAAATATATAAATAAATATATATATATATATATATATATATATATATATATATATATCTATATATATATATATATATATATATATATATATAATGTTTCAAAGTAAATTAGATATACAACCGACAAACGGTTTGTGGTTATGTTCCAATAGCGAGAGAGAGAGAGAGAGAGAGAGAGAGAGAGAGAGAGCTAGCGAGAGCAAGTTGCCTATAGCGCATTTATCATGCTACTCACACCTCTACCTAATTTCATCAAGGTTTATGGTATTATGAGGCTCTGCGAAGATGTTTTTCATCGTTGAATATTTAATGCATAAAAATTCGTTATAATACTATCACAATCGAAGGTGGGTAAGTGAGATGTTAGACAAATTATCTATTATGCCATTACCAAAGTTTAAATTAATTGTTCTTCATAAAATAATTCACGCTCCAGCCACAGGTTTCTATGTAATCCACCACCACCTACCCCTATCCTGCACTACTGCTAGGTTGCCCTCTATAGTTTGTCACCCCCACTTTGTATCTGGATCTTTTTATGTATTTTGTCTCGTGCTCGTCGTTTACCTTTCTGTAACGTTTTTTCCCATAGCTTTGTATCTTTCTTGAATTCGCCTAGCTTACCTCAGCCGTTTTAATCATGAGTTTTAGGCCACATAGTTTTCATGGGCTTGGTGCTAGTCTTTATAATAATAATACCTTCTCCCCTCCCCCATCTATGATTCTCGAGGTAGAAACACACAGTTTCTTATTGGAGTGTGTCTGTTTCAATTTGCTACAACTTTAGCAGTATTATATGTTTCATTAATACCAGCAATCCAATATTTTGCAATCATAATACCACATAATGATCAAAACACACAATTAATTGATCTTTCACAGAAAAGTATTTGGTCACCCACTTCCCTCCACCCACACTGCCGCTGGTTACCCCTCCCACTCCTGTACCCTCCTTCCCCCTCCCTCGCCTCCCTCCCTCAACACCATTATCTTCACCTCCTACCCCCACACCATCACTGTTACCAGATAATTTATGAGCACTAATTGTGCTGCCCTCTATTGAGGTCTTGGACACACCAAGGCTGTATCTGTTTCATCTGTCCACAACTGTACATTCGTTCCAACTGCACTATCGGAGGCTATGAATAGGTGAAAGGAAAGAGTAATTAATTGGGCGCTTAACCCTGGGGAAGGCCTCTCTATAAACTACTCCTGAACCAGAATTTATTATTATGTTCTCTCCACCAACCAACTTTACTCCTAAGCTTACCAATATTTTCAATACATATATATGTGCGTGTTATGTTCCATATTTCCCAGTGAATTTTTTGTTATTTTTTTAAGTAAATATTATAGCTAGCAGGATATATTTAAAAATGCTTAAGAACCGAAATATAACCACACAAAGTCGATGTAAAGTTGGAGCAACTTTTCATCGGCTTTACTTAACATATTGGGGTATAGATCTTTCATTTTATATTAATTGATTTAGTATATACAGTACTGTCCTGGGTGACCTGAGTAATATATTAGGATGCACCAGCCTCACATAGGCACACATAACTCCCACATGTGCTTAAAGCACAATATCGAAAAAATAACAAAATAAATCTAGTCATTAGACATGATAGGATTTTCTGTCATAGCTCACAAACACATAACTTCTACACTTAGAAATGGCAATAAGATATATCAATGCTTAATTTGTTCCCTGGCCACACATGCGCGAGCTAGTGAGCACAAGCGCGGGTGGGTGGTTAGACGAGTGGTGTAAGGCGCTGTGTAGTGTGTACTGTACTGGAGGTCGAAGGTTTAAGTATCTCAGAATCCTTAAGTTTTGTTTTGGCTATGGAAGATGATTGTATTGTGGTCCCTTTCTACCCAAGCGGCTCGCAACGGTCACTTGCAATCTCGTAATTAAGGTAAAAGAAACATTGTAATTCGTTTAGTTTTCGAAAAAAACTGCAGTGAACAATATACCAACATTTGTTATCATTATTCACACACACACACACACAATCTCGAACATATTTACACAATTACAATAGAAAAGTATTTACATCTCGCTGCCGTTGGGAACTATATATGGCCATTAAACTGCACCCATGATATTCATTAATAACGGGAAAACAGCGGCATGCAGTACGTTTGTAATCGGCTTAAGAGATCTGTATGTTGAGTGAACAAGTCCGACTGGGAACGATAGGTCTAGGTGGAGGTTGGGAGGGGAGGGGGATGGGGAGTGAATAGATTGAGTAGAATGGGGAGTTGATTATAGCCTACTGATTGGCGTGGGATGCTTGAAGAGGAGTGGGCTGCGGAGTGGAATGGGGAGTGGGATGGAAGTAGCATCTTAGTTGAATGGAGTGGGCCAGTGGTTTGTGATTGATGAGGTGTGATTGGTTATTATCTCTGGCTGAAAGGAGGTGAGGGGACTTAATTGATAGGAATTAAGGGGGGATGGTTCACTTTTTGCGCGATTTTTGCATGTATTCATTATTTTTCTAGTTGCCTCCCTAGACCTCCATCAAATTTAAAAACACATCCATTAGATCCCCCTTCTAGATTAATTTGTAATTTTTTCGGTAGAAATATGTCCCGGCCGAAGGCCGGTTCTTCCAACATTACACGCTCACTATCGTTCGCCAGGGAAAAAATCGACACCTAAATAGGACGAAAGGTCTAAATATTGACGTAGAAAGGGGGCGAAAGGTCTTAAAATCGACTAACTAATGGGGCAAACCTCATAACATCTGAACACTAATGGGGCTAAACATGAGGGAGAAAGTGGTCCAGAAAACCGGCCCATGTCCCCTTAAGTGTCATGGGATTTCATTGCAGTCAGAGACCAAATAATAGAGGGTTGAGAGGTATTATTCCAGTCAGAGACCCAATAATAGAGGGTTGAGAGGTATTATTCCAGTCAGAGACCCAATAATAGAGGGTTGAGAGGTATCATTCCAGTCAGAGACCCAATAATAGAGGGTTGAGAGGTATTATTCCAGTCAGAGACCCAATAATAGAGGGTTGAGAGGTATCATTCCAGTCAGAGACCCAATAATAGAGGGTTTGAGAGGTATTATTCCAGTCAGAGACCCAATAATAGAGGGTTGAGAGGTATCATTCCAGTCAGAGACCCAATAATAGAGGGTTGAGAGGTATTATTCCAGTCAGAGACCCAATAATAGAGGGTTTAGAGGTATCATTCCAGTCAGAGACCCAATAATAGAGGGTTGAGAGGTATCATTCCAGTCAGAGACCCAATAATAGAGGGTTGAGAGGTATCATTCCAGTCAGAGACCCAATAATAGAGGGTTGAGAGGTATCATTCCAGTCAGAGACCCAATAATAGAGGGTTGAGAGGTATTATTATAGGTATGGTAGATGTTGCGTATTGTGACTTTATGAAAGCTTTTGATAAAGTTCCACATCAACGATTGCTAGAAAAAATTAAGAGTTATAATATCACAGGGGATTTCTTAGGATGGATATCAGCTTTTCTCAGTAGCAGAAAACAACGGGTAATAGTTGGAGGTGAGGAATCTGAGTGGAAAGAAGTGATAAGCGGGGTGCCACAGGGATCAGTGCTTGGACCGTTGTTGTTTGTTATATATATTAATGACCTGCCTGACTGTATAGCAAACAGTGAAATATTCTTATATGCGGACGATACAAAATTGTTTATAAAGAGGATTATAAATAGAGAGGATTGCGATAGACTACAAGCAGACATTAGTAGGATGAAACAGTGGTCGTATAAGTGGTTATTAAGTTTTCACCCTAAAAAGTGTAGTGTAATGAGGATAGGTAAAAATAATGTTGAAAGAGTGAAATATATCATGAATGAAGAACTAACAGAGATTGATAAAGAGAAAGACCTAGGAGTAGTACTTGATGCAGAGCTAAAATTTTCTGACCACCTAGCAGAGAAAATAAATAAGGCGAACAGATTAGTGGGTTTAATTAAGAGGACATTTGTGTCCTTGGATAAAGATATATTTAGGGTTTTGTATATAACACTAATTAGACCACACTTAGAATACGCGAATCAAGTCTGGTGTCCATTTAAGATAGAAGATGTTGAGGCAATTGAAGGGGTTCAGAGAAGAGCTACTAAATTGGTTCCAGGTTTGAAGGATATGACCTACCCGGAAAGGTTGGATAGTTTGAATATTCCTACACTGGCTTACAGGAGGTCGAGGGGGGATATGATTGAGGTCTTTAAGATAGTGAGTGGAATATATGATGAGGTTGTTTGTGAGGGTCTTTTTAGCGCTCAAAGAGCGGGTGGTGGAGTATATTTCACTGTGCCGCCCAGCGTTTTTTTGTTACCATAAATTGGGTTGTTTCCATGCTCTTTTTCATGCATAAACAAGACCCAGAGCGTAATATAAGTATGTATCCCTGAAAGGGCGTAAATTGAGCTTTCCAATGACACCTGAACCATCCTTCTACGATCACTGGTTGTCTTGCAACGATCGTGCAACCGAAGGGCAAAATCGCTAAAATATGGTAATTTCTTTATATAATTACGTATGTAGCGAGGGAGTGAGGGTGGATGTAAGTGGAGTACATCTCAGTTGGTCCACGGCGGCCGTGGCGAGCGGTCATGAGGTAACCCATGCTCCTCCCGTCACTCGTCTCTCTCTCAGAGCCAATATTGCGCCAAAATTGCACTCGGACTTAAGTCGGGCCCCGCCACATAGTCCAAATTTTTCGATACGGACTTAAGTTGGGCCCCGATAGACAAGGGTAAATATGAGACAGGATGATAGGACAAGGGGACATAGTAAAAAGATTTATAAGGAAAGGCCTAGGTTAAATGTTAGGAAATATTAATTTTGTAATAGAATAGTAAACAACTGGAACGACCTCCCCGAGTCTGTGGTGAACGCTAGGTCTGTTAAAGAATTTGAAAGGAAACTTGACGAGGCTTGGAAAAATCAAAATAAAAAATATAATTTTAAAGAGATAATAGAACACGTTCAACTGGGCCACATAGACCACACGACCATGAGACCCAGCTAGAGAGATTTAGAGCTGGAGTTACAGGCTTGATAGCCTCTTCCAGGATTCGTTTGTGAGTTTCTGTGAGTTGAATATAATAGTCCTGCTACCATAACGATAGATAAGATAACTGATCCAACTGTACTTCGAGTAGGATCACTTTTGCAAAGTTTCAATCAAGGCTTCATATTATCCTAATTGACAAATCCATGCAATAGCAGTTTCAAAGATATCATGGCATAGCGAAATAATATTTTCTCGGTTCCCGGACATCTCAACCAGTAGACTATTTCAACCAGTGCCAAATAACCAAGACCAACCAAGCCAGTGCCAACATATAATACAAACCTAACCTAACCGTATTGGTTGATTTGGCACTGGTTGAGAGCTACTGGTTGAAATGGTTTACTTGTTGAGTTGTCCGGTCACCTATTTTCTCACATCGGCACCAAGGTAGCCTCCTCCTTCACTCCCTCCCAACACCACCTTCTCACTGGCTATCCTTCAAATTTAAGTCATTGATAACCAAACACTGACGCAGAAGAAAACAAACAAATATGTAGGCTATATAGAATTTGTTTTGTTACTTAGAATTGCATAATCTTTCATTCCTGAAAGTATTTGTCATAACTAGCATGACACCCTGTATAATAATAGGCAGCCTAATATTCCTCTTGATTTTCTCGGCGATGACGTAGCCTAATATGCTACCGGTAAGCTACTCTCACATTTTAGTTTGTTAAACTTATACTATACTAGTGCATAACAATCACATACACACACACACACACACACACAAACACACACACACACCTAACCTACCGACGGTGTATTTACTATAGTTGGGACCAATAAATTGGCACAGTATTCTTCCTCTATTTTTTTGTTTTTATTTGGTGGGGTTGATGCACTTTCGCCAATTTTCTGGTATAGCCTAATCTTGCTTAGAGCATCATGAGTAATTTCCTAGACTCTTTTCAGGGATTGATCTCCATTTGAGTTCTTTTCTTCAATTCATATTTCAGATGGGCCCATATCAATTCAATTTGTATGTGACAGGGTAGCCTATATATACAGTATTATATTCAGAGAACCATACAAATTATGGTCATGGTGTTACGGGTTTTTAACCCTCCTGGCCCGGGCTGTATCTCCAAAGGACAGGGTGGGCTACCCGGGCGATCTGGCCGAAAAACGTCTAGGCCTAGGCTACCGTATTTTGGTTAATTTTAACTGCTAGAAATTTCCCACGCATCTATAATTGTAGTGTGGTTTCCAATTTGTAGACTGGCGTTGAGTAGAGCTCTCTAAGTCGACTGGTTCAGTTGTGATGACGATTTTAGTGGAGAGCATTTTCAGGCGATGTTAGCAATACGACGATCTTTTCACTACTGAAACAACGACATACAGACATACAATAACAAACGAGTCTTCTCCTTCTTGTTTTCGGAGGTGCGGTGATGCAACGATCGGCTTTGTTTACATGCGTCGGACGCACGGCGTTCAGACCAAGCTGAATAGGCTTTCAAGCTTACTGACCAGGTAAGGACACCCGGGCACCAGCCCTTATTTCGTGGTGTCATAATAAAATGACACCCGGGGAGGAAGGGTTAAGCTTAAATCCCGTGCCTTCAGTCAGCTGGCTGTCAGGCACAGTGGCTGTTCAATGGAGCGTCATCGCTGGTGTAGTGACTAGCGTCTTGGACTTCCACCCAGAAGGTCCCAGGAACATGCCCACGCTCGGCACATTAAAGGTTTTTCACAAGCACTGAGTCGTTACCATCCCTCATGAGCAAGGGGATGGGGTAGTAGTACAGGACCCCAATGGAAATACGCCTAATCGGCCTTATTGGGCTATCCTTAGCTGGCTTAGCATGCGCTAGCTTTAAGAACATCCTCCTGTTACGACCGGCACTACGAAATAAACACGGGCACTCAATATTGGACTAGATGATAGGCTATATCTGCAACAACGGTACGCTAATTCCAAACCCTCGAACTATTACACCGGTGAACAAAACACTTAAAACCCTCCAGAGTTAATCTACTGGATAACGGGGTATCAATTAACTGGGTTTTAGTGCACTTCTACAAAGGCTTACCGATGACGGCAAAGCGTACTCACAACAGGAGTACTTTACGTTAATAAAATGCTCTTAAGTAATAACAATGCTTGAATAAACTATAACAAGATTTAATAAAGGAGTATATGCTTATGTTAACTTTAGTGTGAGTCTGTACTCAACACTAAACTCTTCAATGCTCTATGAAAACACTGGAAGTCTAGTCCTACAGCAATCAGATAAATAATCTTCTGAACACGTCTGATGCTCTAAGATGCTCGTTAATATAGAACAGAAATAATGCAGGGGCAGGACACCAAAGCGTGTATCTCAAATACACCAATAAGTAGGATACATATATATAACAAGGGAGTGCAACAACTCTGTGACAGCACTAATAATCGCCACTCAAAACAGTACTTCCTTAGCCAACTTAACAGCCAAACTGGGTTGTGCACTATGCATCAACCTAGGCTAAAATAAGGCGTGAATAATTCCTAAAGCATACACAATGAAAGTACACAATGCTGTCTTCCTCACTAATAAAGTCTAGCAGTGGCATAAAAGGTATCAGGAAACTAGGCAGAGCGCAAGCATGCTCGTAGCCTACTGTCTCCCCTTGAACAGATTTCCCTTATGTTACGTTAAGTGACTTGGAGGCTCTCTTGGTAAGTCCAGGACCCAGATTCACTAACGGTCGTACGATCCGAAAACTCCCTTACCGTTCCCTTACGTCTCAACGCTGGTATTCACGAAGCGTCGTAGCGGCCATCTTTGATCGTAGGAAGCCCCTAAAATCCCCTTTCGCAAAGGGTGGTCCAGACCACCCTTACATGAATTTGACCCGGATATAGGTACACAAATATCGATAACACAACCCGCGACCATAACAAATTCTTCTGCAGTATAGCTCTTTATGACACACTAAGTCATTATTGAGGCAATAATAGCGCAATATGATTGTTAACTTGTGTTTACAACAATATTAAGGCATTTAATACAAAGTATGAATATATTTGTATCCTTAATGTCTTATGACAGGCCGAATTAAGCTATGAATAGCCTACATATGCCAGCCTAGACCTAGTCAAGGTTAATTGATGCACAAATTCATGTGCTGCGACAACACGTAGCCTACCATTAGTAGATTTTAACCCTCATTTATTGCGGAAATGTTTTATTCCAACTCCCCACCACCTCTGAGTTAGATTAGGGTAGCCTATTCCTCAACAAATTTGAAAGTATCACAGGAACAAAATGATGAAAAAAATTACCCTAGGCCTAGCCTAAAAAATGAATAAATAATAAACGCTGTGTGAATAATTTTGTTTAGCCTAGCCTAGGCTATAACCTAGGTTTATTTTGAAAAAAGTTAGGGCTATTTAGGCTAGACAAGTTAGGCCTATGTATGGTATTTTGGTTAGGCTAGCAATGCCTAGATGGGTTAGCTTAGGGTAGCCTATTTCCTCAACAAATTTGAAGGTATTACAGGAACAAAATTATGAAAAGAATTACCCTAGGCATAGGCGACTAGTCTAAACAAAAAATAATAGGCTAGCCTAGGCTATATGGTGTTGTGAATATTTTTGTTTAGCCTAGCCTAGGATATAACCTAGGTTTATTTTGAAAAAGTTAGGGCTATTTAGGCTAGAAAAGTTAGGCCTACGTAGTAACGTATGGTATATTGGTTAGGCTAGCAATGCCTAGCTTGGTGTAGCCTAAGCATGGTAAAGTAGAAGCCTAGCAGGTTAAGATGGTGTTTGCAGGCGTACCGTCCTCATTGTTAACTAGCTGTTATTAGTCCCATGCTGGTAATATATTTGATGATGGCAATAAGTCATGGGAGGTGAGGGGGACAAAGCCCCCCTCAACCTATCATTATTTCCCATGGCCAACTGTTGGATAATAGATTGAGGAGGCCTATGCTAGGCCTATTTTGAAAAGGTAGATAGGCCTTGAGGTGTTGTGAATACAAAAAAATTACCCTAGGCCTAGGCTAAGTCTGGCATTTTGGCTTGGCTAGAACTGCCTGCGTAGGCATAGACATAGTAAAGTCTGGCATTTTGGTTTGGCTCGCCGCTCGCCCTGTCTAGGTGTAGACATGGTAAAGTAGAACAATATACTGTGGTTAAGGTATAAATAATACACTCCCAACTAGCCTAACATATGATTATCAATGATCAATCCGTCGAAAATCCTTTAACTTGGGCCACTAACAGGCTTCCCTGTAGCCTAGCTAGGGCTAATTTCTTATCATCAATTCACAAGATACTCTATTCTTCTTCCTGCTGGCTGTGGTGGATCGAATTAGCCATGCTAAACAATGACAAGCTCATAAATTAAAGTATATTAGGTTCTTCTTGGCGCTTCGGTCATGTGGGTGACATATTGTTTATTTACAAAGGCCAAGCGCCTGATTGGTCAAGAGAAGCCTTGGTGAAAATAACCGAAAGGGAGCCGTAAGATGCGTTCGTGAATACACCTTTCGCACTCCCTTAGGAACGATCGTAGGTTGCTGTACGACATCGCACGCTACGACCGTTAGTGAATCTGGGTCCAGATCTCTAGTATCTGGTCTAGCCCTGGCGCTCCACAAAGGTCAACAACATGAGGTAGCAATCATACAGGTGAGAGTAGGCAAAAGCCCTTCACTTGTATACTGCTACACTCGCAAAGGAAAATATGCACAAGGGTTACAGGCTAGCTAGCTTCGTCGGTGTTGTACAGGCTCTGACTTGCCACATACATAACTCAGACAACGACCAAAGATACCTTCCACTGTTTAGCATTAAATAATAAGAGAGAACAGCCCAATAATTAGAAGCACCCCAACACTATGGTACCATTTGACTATGACTCTAATAATCCCTAAAACTAGTGCAAACATATATGGAGAGCTGGTGCTGGTAATACGACTGGCCGACTATGGAAGTCGTATGCAGAACCAGAAGGGATAAGTAATTGAATAAAGAGAGAAGTATGAAACCGAAGAAGTTCAGAGAGAGAGATAGTAGTATAGAGGGTTATATGGGAGACAGGTTGCAAGGGACATGTAGGACCTAGCACACCAGGAAGGTAGCTCCTCCGAACCCCTAGGATCACACACAAAGGCATGGTGGTCAGCCAATCACAGGCCGCTACGTCACCAGGCAGCAGGGCTGCAGAAGGCGCCAGGAACCACCAGCCAATCAAAACCGAGAGAAAGGACCACGCGGGCGGGAACCTCAGGGAAGGAGGAGGGAGGAGGAAGAGCAACACTCACCTCCCCCACCCCGCTCACTCGCTCTCTCTCTCTCCTTCACTACAATGCATCCTATATTCTAGCAATGATATACAATACTTCCAAGTGTCACAGACAAGAATAAAGATCACCACTGATCTGTCTGTGACAACATGTACTCTATGCAAGAAAGAACATCGTTCTACGATTATTGTAGCCCATATCACTGCCCTAGCGAGCGCTAGCGAGTCACGAGGGCATTCTGGCAAGCTGGCCAGCGTAACACTCCCCATATTCTGCGAGCTACTCTTGTCCTTATTTTTATATTGCGAGGCTTGGCTCGATGTAGGGGTGTGGATTGATGCTACAATATGAATATGTGTTATACCAGTGCTTAGATTAAGCAGATTTCCTCCATTTTATGTTGTTTTATAAGATCGCAAACATTGTCCGAATGTGCAGCTTGGCGTCCTGTCTATGACAACTGATTAGTTATATATTGTTCAATACTTTGGAAACACGTTTGTAGATTTACCTACTAAATTATAATTTTAGGGAACAATATAAATTTGTATTAATGCTTTAGACGATTGGATTGTAAAAACAATCATTATCACGTCTATTGTTGAATAGAGGATAGCTGTAAATAGCGACGAAATCGAACAGTCATCAACAGCCTATCACGATCCCCGAAGGTTCAGTGTTTCCATACAGACAGTGGAGAAAGGTAGTGTAGACATCAAGAGCGCATGTGCACAAGCACCTCGTGCGTCACAGTGATGATGATACGGGCCTGGTCAGATTAAGTGGTCCCAACTATAGTAGGGGACAGTTGGGTTAGTAGCATACCACAGTTATAAGTGATCTTTCGTATATCTATATCATTATAATTATATCTATATAATTTATATACGCAATAATCCTTGATGAATCTGGGGAGAAAAATAGTTATTAATTTACAAACGCCGTCAGTCGCGGGTTTTATGCAAGATATTTGTCTAGGCGAAGTTTAATAGAATCATCGGTGCTGCAGTCTATAACGTCTAGGGGAAGCGGAAATGGACTGCAATATCTGCCAGACATATTGTTCCTTGAAACTCCTAACGCCATCTCATATAATTGTACAGTCACTCGTAAAGGTCTGTGGACTTCCTATATTTCAATACAAAAAAGGAATATACGTTTATGTTAATTATGTATTGCAATTGGTGTTGCTTGCAAATTCTTATAATCGCAAATGATATATGAAATTTAATTAAAAACAATTTATTTTATTAGTCAGCTAATGGAGTGAACACAGGAGCATTGGCCTATATTACATATTCAATGAGGCAACCCAAGATCAACAGATAGAAACATAAGGATTTAATTTGCCTTGATGTGCTCAGGCATAACATTGGATGGTCATGATGTCCTATGTCAAGTCATCATGCACACGAATTAACAAACACATATAAATAATAATAATAAATATATAAGAATATAAAAGTAAATATAAAAGTAAATATAAAAATAAATAAAAATAAAAATACGTAGTACTGTATTTTGTTATAATAGCCTAACATCCGTAATACCACTGCTCCCCTTCCTAATCCTACACTAGGCAAAGATTGGCTACTGACTGCTGACTTACTGCTGTTATCATCAATTTATTCGCTATCCTTTTCAGATTAGCCTATACGTTTATTTCGACTCTCATTTAATTCTACCCTTGTGAAATTACGTAGTTTCATTTAAGGTAATATTACTCTATTTCCCACGTGTAATTATGCTTATATTTGGATATTTTCAAAACATCCGCGTGTTAAATCACTCAGCGTGGTGGAAAGTATAAGTTTATTAGGCGTTTGATAATGTCGATAGTATTTTGTTTATTATTTAAAACTTCAGTTGAAATTTTACGCTTCGTATGAAGATATTTATACATAGTTTAATGTTATTAATTATCCCATTTCCAACTGCATAATATTGATTGATTTAATGGTCTGGTTAATAAAGGATCGTTTATTGGCATTATTGTTTTTCCCTGATGCATTCGTCTATAGTTGCCTCCCATGATCATCGCTTCAGTCACGCGTTGGTTTTCGTGAGTGGTGTACTGCACCCGTGTCTGGGATCGTTATCTGCAATTCTACTAGAAGGACGATAATACTGCCGAATCGTACCTAGTCCCTGAGTTCTAACCATCACGATGGTTCTTCTGCAACCGCAGTTATATGCAAGTAAGAGCAGTAATTGTAAACAAGTAGGTTGTTATAGAACTCAGCCAGGACCTGGGATAGTCCGATAGCCTACTAAGCGTCGTTTAAAAATAATGTGGTAAGGATCATACAGACCAATGAATTATTTACAACCTACCACATGATTAACCCCTTCTGTACCAACGACGTCTTTTATATTTTTTTTCTAGCTGTATTTAGACGATTTTGTGCAGCTTAGGAGGGATCTATAGTAGCTAAAACGATTAATCGCTATACTTTGTAGCCTTTAAACCTTTTAATACTAGTTAACCCGGGAACTGCAGGGAGACTCTTAAGAGTTCCCCCGGCGGACTGCGGGGAGACTCTTAAGAGTGAGTGAAAAAAAAAAAATCAACTTTTGACATCGAAAAAAAAAAAAAAAAAAAAAAAAATGGCCCCTGGGCCATGCAAAATCTCAGTCCTCTACCTCCCCTCCTTCCCCACTTTCCTCCTCTCCTTCAGTTATCACCTATTTTCCCTGTTATTCCCTTATTCTGAGGTATATTTTCGTGCTAACATTAGCGAGTTGCAAGCAGGGTGTTGTCATCACTGATGGCAAGCGAGTGCAAGAGAGAGAGAGAGGATCGATCGACTGTGTCTCAGTGGCCTTGGGGGAAATTGGCGGGAAAGCAGCTTGCCTCACCCATACATTATACAACTCGCGGGCTATATCTCCGATTTTGACCATCCAAACGCTGTTTTCACTCGTTTTATTGTTGTTTCAGGTTAATACCTTTATAATCAACCCATAATAGGCGCATATGGATAAGTATTAATGCTATTAATGGCACAATGAATATTTTAGTGACGGAAACACCTCAAATACGTCAGCACAGGGGGACGTTTCCAATTACCCCCATGCGCACTTCAGAGGTTAAGAGGTCTTTCCTAAGCATAATAAACTCACCTAATACTTGCCAGCATATAATTAAAATAACGTCACCGGTACAGAAGGGATTAGGTATGTCATTAAATAGGCTATAGATAGGATCAGTGAGAATCGACTTAAAATGCTTCAAACTCAGTGTGTCCAGACATTTGGTTCTAATATTCCTTGATTTTGGCCATTTCACTCTTTCTACTCTGGGGGAGGCACTCGCCACAGGTAGTTTTGCCTTTTTGTCTCCCTCATCCCCATAAATAAATAAATATATACAGTATATAATATATGTATACCGGTATATATATATATATTATATTATATATTTTATTAATTTCAGCACAACACCAAACACCTTCAATGAAATTAATGAAAGCATAGGCTATATGTGATCCACCGGGATTCGAACCTGGGTTATCACAGACAAATTTGTATACACTAACCATTACACCACCAAAATATATATATATATATATATATATATATATATATATATAGTTTTTTTTTTTTTTTCAATATAACATTGATGGTTGTATGATGTTGACTAGTGCCAGCTAGTGTCAGTAAGAATACCGCCAATAATATGGCCTGTTAATGAAAGGGATAATGTAAACGATACTATACCGGTACCTCTTTTACAACAATGGCGTCCATTATAATATATCTTGGCTAACATTGCACGATTACTGTATAGTCAGCTTAGGAATAACGTTTGGGTTAAAAACTGCCTCGGTTAACCTTTGGTAAGTAGCCTACACATCATTACTATACTGACCAAAATACTGAAGGGGTGTTGTTCAGTTCGGTTCATTTGTTGGTTGAGGATATTGATGCCTTGTCTTCGGCTTTCCTCTAAATCTGGAAAGTCTTCGATGCAAGCTTTACTTTATAGTCTTTTTGTGTCGAATGTTAGATGAACCAGCCTGTTACTGCACTGGACTTGCTCTGTACTGTTTCATGGATATCGTATTAAGGGGGTACCATTCGCTTTTCATGGACCCCCTTCTCTTTCATGTTTAGGCCTAGCATATTAGTTTTGAGGTTTTAAAATTTTCGTACCGTTAGTTTGTCGGTTGTAAGACCTTTCGCCCCATTTCTTCGTCAATGTTAAACCTTTCGTGTCATTTAGGTGTCGATTTTGTTTCCTCGCGAGCGATAGCGAGCCTGTATTTTTAGAAGGAACCGGTCTCGGCCGAAAAATATACAAATTTATCTTGATAGGTTTTAGGGGGTGCTATGTTAAGCTTGATGGAGGTCTAGCGAGGAAACTCATAAATAAATATATTAATACATACATAGACCAAAAACCAAGCAGTACCCCCTTAAGTTATGGTAGAGACGTGTTGAAGGTTATATAGGATGTAATGTTATGGTTGTTGTTAGTTACAGTTGTTCTGTTAATGTCAGGGTGTCAACTTAGGGATTATACAGAGTCCCTTCTTTTGTATTAGTATTATTTTGTATGAAGCTTAAAAGTATGTTCAACCGTTGTCATGCGTTTGGTAGTGGTAATATGGTCATAATACTATTTCACGTAAATGTTCCTGTATTTCTTTTAATATTTATTCCAGTTATAGCCTAAAACCAAATTGTTCCCAGTTGAAGCATTGGTAGGCGGCATCTTATGAAATGATTGTGCACGATCAATTATAGATGAGTAAGCCTCTCTTGGTGGTATACTGGTTATGCAGATTTTATTTGAAAAAGTATATATTACAAACAGAGAAGCAGTGTCCTTGTCATTTGTCATTAAATTAATATTTATATTAATTTACTGAATAAGCTAAATTTCTCGTTGGCCAAATGGTTTCGGCATTCTCCAATAAATGAAGCCCATATTACAGTAGATACTTAAAGATTTATATTACCGTCCTCAGGAAAACAAAAGAAAATATATAGCCGGTAAAATTCAAGACAGCTAGAGCCGCCTTATTTACCAAGTTTCTGTATATTTTTGTTCAAGGAATATAGTGTTTATTGTTGTTTTTCATGGTTGGAGTGGAGGATTTGCATGAACTTACCCATTATTCATTAATCTGAAGATACTCCGTCAAATGGCGCCATTTATTGGGTGAATCGCACTTTTACAGTAGGTAAGGGAAATTGTGGGGAGGCCATGCACGCTTCCAAAATGTACAAATATTATATTAGATTAGATTAACCTAACTTAACCTAACCTAACCTAACCTAACCCTAATATAATATAATATAATATAGTTTTTGTGAGTAACGTTCAAGCCATTTATTGGGTGAATCGCACTCACAACATCTTTCAAAACAAGAAGAAGAGGACCCAGGTCGAAGGATTCATTGGGTGCAATGCTTTGTTTACGTTCGGGACATTATTTTCGTGTTATTTTTCGGTGTAATCGGGTTTTTTCAAGTGTCGATAACGAAATTCCTCCATGCGGACTATAATGAGAAAAATATGGCGAGTCTATTGGTCCCTATTTTCCCTAATAAATTATTTTTAATAGGGCGGCGAAAGAGGTCTTGAATATTATCACATAGCCTATAAATAAAAGCCCATAATTACACAATCCTTAACATGCATGTGATTGATTTTTTTGCGTGTCTAGGCCTAGTTGTCAGTAAATCTAGCAAGCACGTTTGAGAAGAAGTAGGTGCACGTGCAATTTAATGAACCATTAATTAAAGATTTATGTTCATGTTCAAGAATTGGGAATAAAGAACGTTCGTCGGTAAATTTGCATAATTGCACCATTATGAGTTTTAATTAGAAAACATGACTTTTCTGATATGTGTTCATGTGATTTGTGTTTTGAATCTTTATTTCTTGAGGAAATGCTTCATTATAGAGACACACCATAATATGCCCCAAAGTCTATCAATCTAGATGTGACACGGATTTTACAATGTTTCAGAGAGACATTAGCCTAACCTAACAATCTTACCTAACCTATCCTAGTATTATGGGTGGGGGCTGCCGCCCCCACACCCTCGCTGGTTGGGGTAAAACGGTATAAATCCAGTTGGGGTGGACTGAGTAACCGTAGATTTTCGTAAGGGGGTCAGAGGCGGCGGCATGCCCTTATAATCCATTTCCGCATATTGCCACCTATACCACATCACTTACCTCGTCGTACCTAATTCCTGTTAAATACAATAATAATTTGTTTAGCTCTTATAGGTTCACTTATGCAATAATTCCCGTTCATCTCTCTCTCTCTCTCTCTCTCTCTCTCTCTCTCTCTCGCAATGAAATTAATAAAAAAAGAGGCATCCTTGAATGTGATACAAAATGTCAAAAGACTGGACGATCATTTGATGAAGATTGGATTAACATTAATTAATCAGTAGGGATGTGTAATTTCCCTTTCAAACTAATTTGTTCCTATACTATACTGTATACAAGCTTTTCTTGTAGGCATTTCCTGACCCATAAGGTTAGGCTACACTTCATCCTATTTTCTGGTACGGCTTTTTAGCCGGAGCGAGCGGAAGGTTGGGAGAGAGCCCTCTACTGTACTGTTCTATTCTTCCACTATAAACGGTCGGCTGGACCACTTAGTTGAGACCGCAAGGTATGTGTGGTCTGAGTATCTATGTAACTCTCTGCAACTCTGAATTAATGGAGTTCCTCTCAGTAGAAATATTTGTTTGTACTGTATAGAGATGATATATTTTTAGAGAGAAAACTGAGCTGAGCAGACTAGACTTATAAGTTATAAGGTGTTGTGGTGAAATTAATTAAATTATAGATTATCAGTAGGTACTAGGTTTAATATATGTTTCGTAGCGAGGCCGGTCTATACAGTACGATCTGTGTGCCCCATGAATATTCTGTCCTCTCGCCTAAACAGTAGGCTACCATGGCGGGGTTGGGAATATGAACATGATTAGATTAATATCCAGTATTCGAGAATGGATAATAAGTCGTAGGCGTGTACATAAACCTTTAATCGTCTTGGTGGTGTAATGGTTAGTGTTTAAAACTCTGTGTGTGATAACCCAGGTTTGAATCCCGGTGGATCACATAGGCTACCGGTATATGCTTTCATTAATTTCATTGGAGGTGTTTGGTGTTGTGGTGAAACAAATGTGTATGTATGTGTGTGTGTGTGTGTGCCTGCCGCTACATAGTTACATATTGTCACAGATCTCATGGACCTATTAGGTTGGCCAGCCACAATCTTAATGTGTAGAGTATATCCAAAAGCATATGTTAAGACCCTCTTGGTACTGAATGGGTTAAATATTACCTAAACGATGATAGACGAAAGACAAATGGTTTATTAAGTCAATGATTAGCTAATTATATGAGATAGATGACAGAAGCAAGCTTTGTAACGGGTGTTTATGGTATGTTATTTTTCTATTTCAGATTGCCTGTCGTCACTTTCGTGGGTGGGGATTCATTGAAGATATGTAAGTACAGATACCCTTACATTCCAACAGACGTTCCTTTTTATAATTTGAATAAGGCAATTTCAACTGGGTAAGGAACTCGCTTGTAAAATGAACCAACGTTTATACGACCAAACTGCTTACTGTCACCATAATTTTCATTCCTTCTCCAAAATTAATATAATAATAATTTTGCGAGCTTAAGTTCAAAAGAAACCTTCAACACGCCAAGCTGCCTAAGAGTGAATAGCATTACCGAGCCCTTAAGTATATTTATATATTCCCATTTTAATACCAAACAATATAATTTCTTCTAGTCTTCCCCCAAATTCCATCGCTTTAGCCCGACTGCTTTCCCTCCCATTATTCAAATTTTGAACCCAATTTTTCAGCCATTACTTCCATGGGTGTACAAAGTTTGGCTGACTAAGAAACTCAGCTTTCCCTTGTTTGTTCTAAAGTTGTAATGATGAACGTAATTATAATTTCCAGAGAAAGTATCATTTCCTTTTGGTTGGTGTGTGAGAGAAGGATGGTAGTGGTGATGAAAGTGGTGTTAACGTGACAGGACATGAATAATTATATAGTCCGTTCATTCTAGGTTGGGCAGAAATCGTAACCTCTAACCTCTGTAACTCAAAAAGGACTAGAGTAATCGAGCAAATGTTTCTACCAAACAGGAAGACTTGGCTAGGGAATAGGTGTGGACATTGACAACTCATTTGCTCTAACCTTTTTTTAGTTACAGAGGTTAGAGGTTACGATTTCTGCCCAACCTAGAACTAACGGACTATAGGAAAGGTGAAACAAGCAATACAAGAGAAAGGAGAGTGTAAGGGATGAGAGGAGTTTACTGTTAAACTATTTATTTTAAATATATCCTACTTCTTTATTATCTCCCATTTTCTTGCTATTTGATATCTTTCTTCCTGCTTTTTTCCTACCTTTCCTTATAAGGGAGGACGCCGATACAAAGGCGTGGCTGGGGTAGGAATATCCGGCCGACCCCATGAGAAGAAGGTCTTGATCACTTAAGATGGTGTTTGTATTAGTGAGATTATTTGTGGAAATGTTGGTAATAGTATTGGTTATGGAATTAGTGTTGATGATGAGGGTAGGGTAAATATAGGCTACTAGTGAAGTGTGTATTGAAGATAACGTGGGGAAGATGGATTAGAGCGATAGTCGAGTTGATGGATATGTTTGTTGTAGTGAACGATGTGTGTGTGTGCGTGCATGTGTATGTACTATGGTTTATCTTGCCCTTGCAACCGAAGGGACTGGAGATCTCGAAACGAGGCTCCAGTTCTGACGCTTTAATTGGCTTGCAGTGTGCTGGCTTAATAATCCAGAAGGGTTGATAGCCTCTGAAGTCCTATTTTAATAAATAAAATCCACATCAATGTGTTATTCATCAGTAATAATTAATTTGTTGGAAATGACAAGTTTTAGCCAAGATCTAGGGAAAAGCTGTTAGTACATTTGCAAAGCTGAAGTTGGCACACTCGCTAATATTATAACTAAGTGGCCCAGATTATTCTTTGGAGAGAGAAGCAAGAGAAAATACAACGAAAATCCAGCACCAGTACCGGTACTCGAGACTGTTTTTGTGCTCGGAATAGCATATATGTGGAAGAACCCAATTTAAATGTATCAGATCCTAATGCGAAAGCTTTCGAAGCACGTTTAGATAAATTCAGGAGCAGAAAATCACTATGTGACTCATTTACTCCCAGTACCGGTAAGCTTTTCTCTTGTAATTATATATTTAAGTTGCACTATAATTTTAACACCTTATTAGCGGCCTAGGCGGTTTATTTATATGTACCGCCCAGCGGGGTGTTTTTAGCCAAAATAGGGCTGTTTACGTGATCATTTTCATGCCTAAATGAGACCCAGAACGTAAAACAAGTATCTATCCCTGAAAGGGCATAAACAGAGCTTTCGAATGACACCATAACGATCCTTTTATGATGGCTAGTTTTCTTGCAATAACCGTGCAACGCGAGTGCAAAAAGCATGTAATTAGGCACTTTCCCCATACAATTCCGTATATAGCGAGTGAGAGAGGGAGGGAGGAGGTGGGATTCGTGTCAGTAGGTTCGCCGCGGTGGTCTGGAGCAGTCATACACTCGCTACTCTCCTGCCACCACTTGTCTCTCTCTCTCAGCAACATTACGTGCTGAAATTGCCACATGACCTATGTCGAGCGCCGCCACATAGTCCAGCTTTATTTAACTCGACTTATGTTGCGCGCCGACAGTTAAGGGTTAATAGATGTACTTTTATACTTTTGAGTATTTATTAACATTAATTTAATCACTTATGATAGCAATTTGATTTTAATTTAAAATGGTTATCTTTCTCTGTATTCAACAATATATGTATTGTATAATATGAAATAAAGCTGGATTGATTGACATCCACAAGATTAACTGTGAACTGGCCCAAGAGGACCGTACCAGAACCTGTCAGAAGTCGTTCCCGTAAATAACAGTACGGTACGCTTCCATAATGAAACTCTTTAGCAACAAGTTGATTGACAATAGCAGAATAAGTAACGATAATGATAGAAATGTGTGTGTGTGTGTGTGTGTGAAACCCTGTTAGTATTTTGGCCCATTTTCTCCTTCGTATTCTGGCTAGTATTAGACTATTTTACTCACCGTAAGATATACCTCTAGAAATCAGTAGGGCACACATCTATCACAATTAGCACTGTGAATCACACAGGCCCTTCGTAAACATATTACAATTTTCTGAGATTGGCCAGATTAAATTTATATATTGCGTCATGGTATACTTAAATTGTTAAACATAAACTGGAGTCTTGAGGTTTATCAATGTAGCTATATCTGTCTACCCAGTCATCCATCCATCTACTCTCGGCTACAGTCGTAAACACCACAAAGGTTACCCCTATATTAAAATAGGACTTCAGAGGCTATCAACCCTATTGGATTATTAAGCCAGCACAATGTAAGTCACGAATAGCCTATCGTCAGGACGAGCCTTTTCCCGAGAACTCCAGTGCCTTCTATTACCCCCTATTTTTTTTTTTTGTCTTTAGCTTGACTGGGAAGCCCATCAGGACTATTGGGCCATACTAAAGCAAAATGTTAATTGCCAAGAACCTCATAATACTGTGTGATACCTGCAGCTTGGCAGAACGCCACGTGGGCTCAGCCGCTCACTTGGCCACTCGCTAGCACTCGCCGGGGCAAGGTATTTGGCTACAGTCTATCTACAATGTTGTTCTTTCTTTCATAGTGTTCGTTTTGTTGCAGACAGTCCCGTGGTGGTCTTTGTTTTCGTTTGTGACAAGGGGAAGCATTTTATATCATGAGTGGAACGTAAGATGCATTGTATATAAGAACATAAGAACATAAGAAAATGGGAGTCTGCAGAAAGCCGATTGGCCTAAGCAAGGCAGATCCCTGTCCCACACAACCCCAATTACAAAGCCCAATTATAGGCTGAACACTCTAATACCCTGAGGATCATCTTACCAAAACGGTTAGAGATTAACGCAGGATTACGAGGTCTGCAGAGCGCTGATTGGCCCAACCCTGCTGATCCCCCTTCACACCCAACCCTTCTCGTCCATATGCTTATCCAATTGTATCTTAAAGCTCCCTATCGTTTTTAATCCCACTATAGCACTTGGTAGTCCATTCCACCCATCTACAACTCTGTTACCAAACCAATATTTGCCTATATCTTTTCTGAAACGAAATTTATCTAATTTGAAACCATTGGTACGAGTTCTTTCGCTATCACTGAGCTTTAGTACATTTGTCATGTCCCCTTTGTTAATCCCACTAACCCACTTGAACACCTCTATCATATCCCCTCTAACTCTGCGTCTCTCTAACGAATGTAAGCCTAATTTCTTCAACCTTTCTTTATACGGAAGATTTCTAATATTATGGATCATTTTTGTCATTCTACGTTGTACTCTCTCCAATGAATCTATGTCCATTCTGTAATAAGGACACCAAAATTGAACAACATAATCCATATGGGGTCTCACTAATGACAAGTAAAGTTTTAAGATAACATCAGCAGTTCTGTTACTCACACTCCTAGAGATGAACCCGAGAATCCTGTTTGCCTTGTTTCGAACGCTTATACACTGTTGTCGAGGCTTCAAATCATTGCTAACAAACACACCTAGATCTTTCTCACAATTCGAGTTTTCTAATTCCATATTAGCTAGTTTATATTTAACATTTGTATGCATCTTCCCTATCTTTAATACCTTGCATTTGTCAATGTTAAACTTCATCTGCCAATTTACTGACCATTCGTGTAAGGTATCTAGATCCCTTTGCAGGCACTCTATATCTCTATCTGAATCAATTGTTCTCCCCATTTTGGTATCGTCTGCAAATTTACTTATCCTACTAGTTATACCTAAATCAAGGTCATTTATGTATATAACAAACAACAGAGGACCTAATACAGATCCCTGGGGGACACCACTTTTGACTGCTCCCCATTCTGACTTCATACCATTTATGCTGACTCTCTGCTTCCTACCAATTAGCCATGACCTAATCCATCCCAACAACGCCCCACCTATTCCATGCGCCTCAACCTTTCTCATCAATCTCTCATGGGGGTCTCTGTCGAAAGCTTTACTGAAATCTAAATATATTATATCATAATATGACTTGTCATTATCTACTGCTTCATATACCTCTGAGAAAAAACTAAGCAAATTAGTAAGGCAAGAACGTCCCTGAGTGAATCCATGCTGAGAAGAATTTATTAAATTAAATGTATCTAAGTGGTTTCTAATTTTACTAGCAATACTTGACTCTAGTAGCTTTCCTATGATTGATGTAAGACTAATGGGACGGTAATTGGATGCTATTGATTTGTCACCTTTTTTGAAGATCGGAACTACGTTTGCAAGCTTCCAAGCTTCTGGAAGTATACCTGTCTCCAATGACTTGTTAAATATTTTTTTTAATGGGTAACTTAACTCATCCCTACATTCTTTTAATACTCTAGCATATACCTCATCAGGACCAGGCGATTTATGAGGTTTCAGTCTGTCAATTTCCTTAAGCACATCATTTCTACTTATAGTAATCGTACTTAACCTATTTTCTATACTATCGCTATATACCTTACGGACTTCTGGAAACTGTGCCAAATTTTCATTAGTGAAAACGGAAAGAAATTGACTATTTAATGTACTGCACATTTCTAAATCATTTTCTGTCATTTCTCCTATCAAAGTTTTAAGGGGACCAATTACATCTCTAACCTTGGATTTATATAGTTGGTAAAAAGCTTTAGGATTATTTTTTGAATCATTGGCAACCTTAATTTCATAATTTATTTTTTCTTTCCTAATATCCTTTTTTACCTGTCTTGATAGATTCTGATAGTAAGCAAGTAGGTGAATTTCGCCTTTCCTAATTTTTCTATATATTCCTCTCTTTTGTCCTAGATCTAATAGTCTATTATTCATCCATTTGGGTTGGTTCTGTGTTGATCTAAATTTTCTTTTGGGGATGTATTTATTTTGTGCATTGAATACTGACTCGATAAAATTATCGTATGTATCTACCAAGGTTGACGTCTCTTCCTGACTTAAGATGACAGGTACAAAGGAGTACAAAGGAGTACAAAGGAGTACAAAGGAAATCAAGCAACAACAGATCTAGTGACCCTTCTAGGTTGCTTGTCCTCCAAAACACTGAGGATCAAGTGTCCAAACAGTGGTTTAGAGTGGGTAAGGGAACATTGGAAAGGGAAATACTGCCCTGGAACTAATGTCCGTGGCAGGATTAGGAAGTTAGTAGGGGACAGAGGGGTTAGTAACTGAGGGGGGGATAAAATAAAGTTATTCATTTACAAACGCAGTCAGTCGCGGGTTTGATGCGAGATATTTGTCTAGGCGGAGTTTAAATGAATCAACGGTGATGCAGTCTATAACGTTTCGGGGAAGCCCATTCCACAAGTTGACAACTCGATTGAAGAAGAAATTCTTAGATTCGTGTGAGTTAAAAGATTTACCAATAATTTTGCAACCGTTTCCCCGCGTGTAATTAGATTGGTCGATAGTGAAGTACTTACTACAGTTCATATTGTCGATGCCTTTGATGATTTTGAACACTTGAATTAAGTCACCTCTTAATCTGCGCTGGGTTAAAGGAAATAGATTTAATTCTCTAAGACGCTCTTCGTATGGTTTGTTCTTTAGGCTAGGTATCATTTTGGTAACTCTACGTTGAACTCGTTCTAGCTTGTTTATATCTTTTTGGTAATAAGGGCACCAGGATTGAACGCAGTATTCCAGAAGAGGGCGGACTAATGAATTGTAAAGGGTTAGGATAACTTCTTTGGATTTATGCTCAAATGACCTGCCTATAAAGCCAATTATTTTGTTTGCCTTCTTAACAACTTCTGAACATTGTTGACTCGGTTTTAGGTTACTCGATATTGTTACTCCCAGATCGGTTTCTCTGTTTACATTCTTAAGCTGAGTGCCATTCATCGAATAGTTTGCTTTCTCATTTAGGTATCCGATATGTAGTACTTTACATTTATCCGCATTGAAACTCATTTGCCAAATTTGGGCCCAACATGACAATTTATCTAGATTGTGTTGCATATCGTCAACTTGTTCTTTTGAGAGTACGCTATTTGCAATTTTTGTATCGTCAGCAAATTTTGAGATTGTACAGGTGAGACCCTCATCTATGTCGTTGATGTAAATTAGAAAGAGAATTGGTCCTAGTACCGATCCCTGGGGTACCCCGCTACTTACATTGGTCCATTTTGATGCCTTACCGTTTATGACTACTCTTTGCTTTCTGTCGCTGAGCCAATTTTCTATCCATTTCAACACACCGTCTTGTATTCCATGCGCTTTTAGTTTTAGCAGTAAACGTTTGTGGGGAACTTTGTCAAAGGCCTTTTGAAAATCAAGGTATATAATATCTACAGCTTTACTCTCATCGTAGAGGTTGAGGATATCGTGGAAGAAGTCTAAGAGGTTTGTTAAACAGGAACGTTTTTTACGAAAGCCGTGTTGAGTATCTTTAAGTATGTTATTTTCCTCTAAGTGATTTACGAGTCTGTCTCGTATGACCGTTTCTAGCATTTTACATACAACTGAGGTTAAGCTAATTGGACGATAGTTACAGGGTAGGGATTTGCTGCCTTTTTTGAATATCGGTGTTACGTTGGCTAGCTTCCACTGATCGGGCATAGTTCCAGACTGCAAGGATTTATTGAATAGTAATGTCAGTGGTTTAGAGAGCTCATCCTTAGCTTCCTTTAGAACTCTAGGCGAGATTGTATCAGGTCCAGGCGTTTTATTTACCTTGAGTTTATCTAAACAATTCAATACTTCTCTCTCTGTAACGGTGATATTGCTTAGAACATCTGAATTATCAATCTGAATCGGCGATGGTGTAGGGATATCACTGAGGTCTTCTGTTGTAAAAACTGATGCAAAGAAGGTATTGAGGGCATTACTCATTTGTTCTTCGTCTTTGGTGTATTCTCCATTTTCATCGACTAACGGTCCAACAGTTGAAGTAACAACTTTTTTCTTTCTGATATAACTATAGAATTCTTTCGGGTTTGTTTTACTTTGATTCGCAATATGTAACTCTAAGGTCTTTTTACTTTGCTTAATTAACTTTTTGGCTTTGCGTCGTAGCTCTACAAATTTCAGCCGTTCTTCGTCATTTTGTGAGGATTTTAACCCGTACAGCCCCAGCGACGCGCCTGACGCGTCGGCGATGTATGTAACGCACAGCCCCAGAGACGCGCCTGGCGCGTCACCCTAATTGCGCCGACCGTGACCTCAGGTGTAGCCACTCAAGAGGGCTCAGATTTGTATGGGAACTGTGTACGTATCCCACGCAACCGTGCCGATGGTTGAAAACTCTCAAAGTCCACGTGCGTGCGCGCGAGCGCGCAATAACCTGGTTTTTTGGGATAATTGCCTTCAATTTTTTACTCTTGTAAAATCCATTTTCGGGGGCTCTGTAGGACCATTTTTTAAGCTTTTTGAGCGATTTTTCGTGGTTTTTCCTTCATTCCTAACCCATTCGCTATTGTTTCTGGAATAAAACCATTTTTTGAAAACCGGCCGGGTTCTGGTGCGCAAACATTACAAAACTAGCCGGGGCTCCACGGGTTAATCTATCATTAGCACATTTTTTAGCAAGCAGGCAGTTTGAAATATCTTTATTCCACCATTTGGGCTTATTATTATGGCCTGGACGCCGAGTTTTTGATGGTATGCAGTCTTGCACTGCTTTTAGGTAAGTGGCTTCGAATAACTTCCAAGATGTATTTATGTCGTTATTGTGAATTAAAAAGCTCCAGTCAGTTTCTTTAAACATAGCTCTAAGTTTATGGAAGTTTGCTTTCTTGAAATTAGGGACTTTTTCGATGCTACTATTTGGTTCGTTACTAGTAAACTTTAAAGTGAAAGTTATCGTACGATGGTCGCTGTTACTGAATTCATCACCAACATTCAAATTCTCTATTAATTCTTCTTTTGTTGCAAGTACAATGTCAAGAACGTTATTACCACGGGTCGGCGTTCCAACAAATTGATAAAGCGAACTCTCTTGCAAGTTCGTATACAAGTCATGTCAGGTGCCTGAGAAGGGGTACACTCATTTGGACACCTGGATCGACTTAATTTTTTGACCATAGGGTCAGCTAATAGGGCTCTTCTTAACCCACCATAATTGGCTTTTCTGAAGTCAGGTATTAATGTTGTATTCTTTCTGGTATTACCTTTCCATTGTATATTAAAATACACAGAATTGTGGACACTATTTCCTAGGTGGTCCCCTATCTCTACATTATTTACTACATGTTCATTGTTACTGAAAACTAAATCGAGAATATTATTACCTCTAGTCGGCGTATCTATGAATTGAAATAAAAAACTATCTTGTACTACCTCTATAAACTCCTCAGAATCAGAGTCTCCTATTTGATGCTGCCAATCTATATTCGGAAAATTAAAATCCCCCATAATACACACATTGCTAAATCTTGATGCCATTTTAATTTCCTCCCATAATGACGTTCCGTCATTTCTACTCATATTTGGCGGTCTATACATAACTCCAATAACTATGGTCTCACTACCTTCGTTAACCTCTACCCAAACACTTTCATTATCGTTATTTAGTCTAATACCTGATTTAATACAGCTTTTTAATGTACTCCTGACAAACTATACCGCCACCCATCTTACTTGTTCGGTCATATTTAAACAAACTATATCCTGGTATATCAAATTCTTCTAAAAAATGCCTGGTTTCTGTATTAATCCACGTTTTAGTTAGCGCTATTATGTCTATATTTTCTTTGCTAACAAGGGCTCTAAGTTCGTTCATTTTGTTACATAGACTCTTACAGTTTGTGTAATATACTCTCAATTTACTTCTTTTCATTATATATAATTTACCTTTATTTCTAACGACATTTCCATCTTCCGTTGCACCATCACTACTATCATTTGCAATATAGTTATCATTTTTAGCATGAGACTGAATATCCTTATCGCTTTCGCCTGACGCTAAAATTGTTCCATTTAACCTCTCATTTACACTCTCAATATTTCTGTTCAAAACCCCACGACCACCCTATCTAAAGAACTAGCTAATGTAGAAATCCCTAACCGTGAAAGATGAACCCCATCCCTTGCGTACATCCCATCTCCCATAGAAACTATCCCAGAAATCAATGAATGGTATTGCTTTTTCTTTGCAATATTTCTCCAAACGGCAATTGACACCAATCGCCCTGGATGTCCATTCCTTGGGAACTCCTCTTCTGGGTAGGATACAATGTACTACAGGGATCCCTCCCTTCATCCTAACCTTATCTAACACATCCCGATACTGCTGCAGCAGTTCCTCACTTCTACCCTTACCAACATCGTTACTCCCGGCACTGAGACAGATAATGGGGTTATCTCCACTATCTTCCAAGATGTGGTCCATCTTCTCTAAAACCCTCCCAACTCCATGGCCAGGCAGACACACAACCTTCCTAAGTTTAGTGCGGGTAGCCCTAACTAAATGTCTTACCATGGAGTCGCCCACAATCGACACAGACTTACCTTCTCGGGACACAGACTTACCTTTCCCTCAGGAGGATCCAGCAGCTGCAGTTGGAGAACCCCCGGTGGTGGCAGAAGCTCCCTTGGTGGTGGTGGGGGTGGTGGTGGTGGTAGGTAGCACAGCGTCAGCGGTTGGAGCTGAGTCAGCGGCAGGCACTTCGTCTAACCCTCCCTTATCCTGACTATCTTTTCCCTCACATTCGTCTCGCAAAGGAGAGAATGTATTTGTCACACTCATACCTATTCTACTATCCTGCTTCTTGAGTGTGACTTTCCCACCCGTATTTTTAACAACCTGCCATGAATACAATTTTTCATCAACTTCCTCCCTTTTCCCCTTACTCGACTTAATTTCTTCTTGGCTAAGCTTGAAAGCTAGATTTTCGTCTTTAATCAAATCCACTTCCCTCTGAAGTTTAACATTAACCTCCCTTAGAGCCAAGACCTCTTCCTTCACCACAACCATCTCTTCCCTTACCTGGAGAATAAGATGATGCAGTTCAGTTAAGGACTCACACTCCATACCTGACATGATCCCATAAAGCTTAGCGAGGAGCAAACAACTAAGTACAGAAAACAAAAACAAATAAGTCAACTAACAGCTAAAAACTGAGCTAAAACACTTTTATATATACACGAGTGCACTGCCTCCAAACACAGGTAGGTGCGTATGGTCACTGGGTCACGAGCAGGTGGTCCGGGCAGGAACTCAAATTAACACAACCTCCTCCTGTCACTGACTGAACTGAACTGATATAGTTAAGGAGAGAGAATAATATAGGCAGTGGGGTGGTAGTGTGTGCGTGCGAATACATGTGTGGCCTCCCCCTCGCTGTAGGCTCGCGCGCGTGCCTTCCCACGCTTCTTGATTGGCTGGTGGTTCCTGGCACCTTCTGCAGCCCTGCTGCCTGGTGACGTAGCAGCCTGTGATTGGCTGACCACCATGCCTTTGTGTGTGATCCTAGGGGTCCCGAGGAGTTACTCTCTTCAGAGCTTGCCTGACCAGCATACCCTTCACATATCCCTTACCACCTGTCCCCGACTTCTACCTATAGAGCACTTTCTCTCTCTCTCAACTTCTTACCTCTCATTCTTCCTCTCTATTTAATATCATAACTCCCCTTTGGTTCTGCACGATTTCATATATCGGCCATCGTATTATATGCTGAAGCTCTCAGATATTATATGTTTAGTTAGGCATTTTGGAGGGGTTACCATTTTGTCTGTAGAGGTTCGACACACTCACGGTGTCTCCCAGCCTATTCCTTGGCTGTCTGCTGGGCTATTTAATGCTAGACTGGGGTAAGGCTACTTGTGTTGTGATTTCCGAGTGTAACAGGTTTTGTTTAACCTGTACAATCGCAACGGAGACGTGGGAAGCCTAGGTGGTCTTTCTGACTGTGTACCTTGTGAGTTTAGCACTGTGCTGCGAGTGAGGGCTTTTGCCTCTGCCACCCAGCACTGTGCTAACTCGTTTTGTTTTGACTTTGCGAGGGTCGCCAGGAGAGAACCAGATACTAGCGATCTGGATCTCTCAAGAGCGCACCCCGTCAATTAACGTAATTTGGCTGCACAGTCTTAAGGACCTCGCTAGGCTACGAGCCGCTTGCTCAGCCATTGTTTCCTAGCCTACGACATCCCAGCTAGATTTTATTAGCCTAGCAGACACCCGTTTAAATTATAAACTCTTATGTTATGTATGCAGCATTCTTATTCTCGTTGACCGTAAGCCTTGGTTGTTGTTGAGTTGCACAACCTGAGCAGGTTTTTTGAGTTGCCTGACGAAGGACTTCTTTTGTTGTTGGAGATAATACTAGTGTGCATTTATCGTTATTCCTGTGTCAGTTGACACTGTCTGTCTCTACACTTGTCCTATATTGACCCTGCTTTAAATAACAGTTCAAAATCCGATACGATCATCTTACCCCAGCATCAGACTTTCTTCAGAAGATTCCTGCTCGATGCTTTGGGACTTTCGTTAACTTTCTTTAGTATAGGAGTGACAGTTCATTATTGTTTTGAGTAACTTTAAATATACCTTCTTCTAGTTTGCATTAAATCATTGCAGTGATTTAATTAAGATCTCTATCTTTTCCTTGTATACCTTATTAACGTAATTGTATGTTGTTGTGATCAGGCTGTATCAGAGATCATCAGCCTGTAGTAGTAGTGCACTTATACTGAGTTATAGGATACCCCGTTATCGCAGATTTAACTCTGGAGGGTATAGGTGTTTTTTGTGCGCCGGCATTATAAGTTCGAGGGTTGGATCTAGTGTTACCGTTGTGGCTGTGTGCCTTTCTAGTCCAATGATTAAGAGCCCTTGTTTTATACGAGCCCCGGTCGTAACAACTGGAATGCGATAATGGCAGGTATCACAATCCAGCATACTCTTAGACCGAATTGATATGTATGAATTATCGAAGAAAACAGACAATGCAATATCTTAGCTTTAATGATTCCGATTCATGTATGTAACTTTACTCGGGTTCACGACTGGTATTATTCCAAATTCCTCTCTTTGCCTTCCCCATCTCTCCTCCCTACCACTTAGTTTTCACCTCGTGGCATATATATATATATTCATTTGTCTCCTCCCTCTCACTTCTCTCACTCTCCCTACTAACTGACAAACATAAAAACAGAAAATCACGAAAAGAACTATAAAACCAAGCTCATTTCAGTAAAATTGTATAAATATAGTTAATATTGTAACGAAGCAACTTTTCAGCCAGCCAATCTACATGCCTGATACTCCCAGTGCCACCACCAAACTCACTGGCCACGTTAAGTGGTTTAATGTTAAAAAAGGCTATGGTTTCATCACCTACAGTGGAGGTGACAATTTTGTCCACTCCACTGGCATCTCCAAACCCAATCCTCTCCATCATGTGCCCTCTCTTGCCACCAATGAGAGGGTATCATTCATCATCAAGAGGATAAGGAGAGGAGATGAGGCCATCAATGTCATGGGCCCTGATGGAGAGATCCTGAAGGGTTCCAGGCATGGTTGAAGAGGTAAGAGGGAGGACTACCACCAAGCCACAGCAGCAGTCAGTTGTTCAACACCGGACTTGGTCCAGGTTGTTGTTACAACTGCAGTGACCCTCTGCAAAGGGGATCGCAAGCTGCTTCAGGAGTATCTTCCTACACTCCTGAAGGCAAACAACCTCCCTCCCATCATCATCCCACCTCTTCCAGGACCACCTTCACCACCCAACCTCATTCCCACTCAGGCTATGAGGCAAAGAAGCCACCCGAGAAGGAGACTGGACATCCAGAAGCCCCTCTCAAGACCCCCACCACCACCACAATCAACAGTTTCTGCATTACCACCGCCGTCAGCAGTCAACGTCGCCGGACCAGCAGCAGCCTCGACTCCAGCACCTGCCACCCTTCAAGATCCAGTGGCAACCAACTCCTCTACATCGTCCTGTGACGCCTGCAGCTCAGCAGAACGCCACGTGGGCTCAGCCACTCGCTTGGCCACTCGCTAGCACTCGCCAGGGCAGTGTATTTGGCTACAGTCTATCTACAATGTTATACTTTCTTTCTTGTGAATCGTCATGTCACAGGCATGTGGTCTTTGTTTTCGCCTGTGACAAGGGATTATATTTTATATCATGAGGTGAACATAAGATGCAGTGTAGTGAAGGAAGGAGAGAGAGAGCGAGCGTGCAGTGAGAAGGTAGTTTTTCCTCCTCCCTCCTCCCTCGAGGAGTCCCTCGCTCGCGTATTCCTTCTCTCGGTTTTGATTGGCTGGTGGTTCCTGGCGCCTTCTGCAGGCCTGCTGCCGGGTGACGTAGCGGCCTGTGTTTGGCTGACCACCATGCCTTTGTGTGGGATCCTGGAGGGGTCCAGAGGAGCTATTCCCCTCAGAGCTTGCCTGACTAGCATACCCTTCACATGTCCCTTGCCCCCCTGTCTCCCGACTTCTAGCTATAGAGCACTTTCTCTCTCTCTCAACTTCTTCCTATCTATTTAATATCATAACTCCCCTTTGGTTCTCTACGATTTCATATATCGGCCATCGTATTATATGCTGAAGCTCTCAGATAATATATGTTTAGATAGGCATTTTGGGGGGTTTACCATTTTGTCTGTAGAGGTTCGACACACTCACGGTGTCTCCCTGCCTGGTTTTTGGCTGTCTGCTGGGTTATCTAATGCTAGACTGGGATGAGGCTATTGTTGTTGTGATTTCCGATGTGTACCAGAGTTTGTTGAACTCGTACTATCGCAACGGATACTTGGGAAGCCTAGGTGGTCTTTCTGACTGTGTACCTTGTGAGTTTAGCATTGTGTTGCGAGTGAGGGCTTTTGCCTCTGCCACCCAACACTGTGCTAACTCGGTTTGCTTTGACTTTAGGAGGGTCGCCAGGAGAGAACCAGATACTAGCGATCTGGATCTCTCAAGAGAGCACCCCGTCAATTAACGTAATTTGGCCGCACAGTCTTAAGGACCTCGCTAGGCTACGAGCCGCTTGCTCAGCCATTGTTTCCTAGCCTCCGACATCCCAGCTAGACTTTATTCGCCTAGCAGACACCCGATTAGATTATAAGCTCTTCTTATTAAGATATATATGTATGCATTGTTATTCACGTTGTTTATAAGTCTTGGTTGTTGAGTTGCACAAAGCCGAGCAGGCTTTTGCGTTGCCTGAGGAAGTACTTCTTTTTGTTGTTGGAGACGATACTATTGTGCAATTATTATTATTCCCGTGCCAGTTAACCCTATATGTCCATACTCTTGTCATTTCCTGTTCCTGCATTATATAACAGTTCAAAGTCCGATACGATCATCTTACCCCAGCATCAGACTTTCTTCAGAAGATTCCTGCTCGATACTTTGGGACTTTCGTTCACTTTCTTTAGTATAGGAGTGACAGTTCATTATTGTTTAGAGTAACTTTAAATATACCTTCTTCTAGTTTGCATTAAATCATTGCAGTGATTTAATTAAGATCTCTATCTTTTCCTAGTATACTTTACCTTATTAACGTAATTGTATGTTGTTGTGATCAGGCTGTATCAGAGATCATCAGCCTGAAGTAGTAGTGCACTTATACTGAGTTATAGGATACCCCGTTATCGCAGATTTAACTCTGGAGGGTATAGGTGTTTTTTGTGTGCCGGCATTATAAGTTCAGGGGTTGGATCTAGTGTTACCGTTGTGGCTGTGTGCTTTCCTAGTCCAATGATTAAGAGCCCTTGTTTTATACGAGCCCCGGTCGTAACAAATGGCGACCTTGCTTAGGATTTTGTGAACTTAGAGAAATATTGCAGGAGTGTTGTGGTCATTTGTTTTTTGTTTAAAGGAATATAGTGGACACTGATTTTTTTTTGGCAAGTAGTATAACACTTAAGAGTCTTCAAGCATTTTTGAAGTGAATAGTGTTACATAAGAGTTTAGGTACTTCTATTTTTGTTTAAAAACGTTGAGAATTTTTGGTGGACACAATGTCGGACGACGGATCAGTGTACAGTGGGGACACAGTAAGGGAAGCAGACTCTGAGGTGCAGCACCGGGGTTCGTTAGAGGATATTAGAGTAATAACTAGTGAGGAGGATGCATGGAAGTTTCTGGAGATACCTATTACTGTTGACCGGGTGTCGGGGATTGATCGGTATGGCTTCCAGTGTTTGGCCACTGTCATGGGGCATGTGGGCACTAGCAGCATGTCGAGAGGTTACCTGTTGGCCTGGGTGCTCGGCGGGGTGCGTGGGCCTTCGGGTGGGGCGGGAGCTGGGGCACCTTCGGCCCAGCCCCCATTCCACTCGACTCCTTCCATGGCGCCCCCTCGGGCTCCGGAGCCGGGTACGTTCCCGCAGGCCGATAGTCAATGGCAGCGTGTTTTGCACTTGGGTGAGTCTCCAATTGTTGCATCTCCTCCTCCTCAAGGTTTGACGGCAGAGATGCTCTTCCAGCTTGAGATGGCTAACCAGCAGTGGCAGGTTGAGATGGCTAAGATTCAGGCTGAGGAGAGAAGGGCCAGATATGAGACTGAGCAGAGAAGGGCCATACGTGAGGCTGAGCTTCAGACTGAGGAGAGAAAGGCCAGACATGAGGCTGAGCTTAAGCAGAGAGAGGCTGAGCTCAGGATTGAGGCTACGAGGTACTGTGCAGACAGATCTTGAGAAGTCTAGGGTGGAGTCGACAGGGCAGCGTCTCGGTTCTGGGAATCGAGGTCTTGATCAGTCGTTATCGCACCTGCTCAAGTTGGTCCCTGTATTTGATGAGTCGGGTGTCACTGAATTTTGTATGCGTTTCGAGAAGAAGTGCCGGGAGCACCAATGGCCCGAGGTTAAGTGGGCAGCCCTTGTTTCCTCTAGATTGGTTGGCAAAGGACTCAAGGCATATGATGCGTTGCCCTTGGAGTCGTGCATCGATTACGAGGTATTGAAGGAGGCTGTCCTGCGGGCATATGAGTTACAACCAGAGACGTACAGATTGAAGTTCCGGGTGTAACGAAGGGTCGTGAGTGCACCTTTCTTGAGCATGCCCGGGATCTGTCCGATGCATTTGGAAACTGGCTGCGTTCTGAGAAGGCATCGACGTTTGAGGAGTTGAAACAGCTGATGCTTCTAGAACAATTTTTTAAGTGTACGGGCAGCGATCTGACATTGAATCTTAAAGAGAAAAACCCAACTCTTCAGGAGGCAGCTGAGATGGCTGACCTTCGGATGTCACTGATTCGTGGGTGCGGGTCTGCACAACGGAACGATGCAGGTAACAAAGGGCGCAACACTCCACCCCCCCGAGTCAGTGATACACCATATAACCATTACAACAAGAGCAACGATACTAAGTCTGACCATAAACCTAATACCGTCCCGTTTAAGAAGGGTCAGGGCCCTTCCCCACCTCAAGGGAAGCCCAAGGGGGAGTTAGAGTGTTTTCATTGTCATGAGAAGCGGCATTTTGCAAGAGCCTGTCCAAGCAAGCTACCTAATGCAGTTGTGTCTTTGGCTCGCAACATTGGGGTGTCCCCGAAGTCGTCTGAGTTTGCCTGGGGTATAACGTCAGAGGCTGGGACACAGCCAGTGGAGAAGAATCCGGAAGGCTCGAACCCTGTCCGCGATGTCTTTTGTGACCATCGAGGGCATGGCTGCGTGAAGTGGGCTGGTAAGAAGCATGGAGTTGAGCTGTTGCGAGACACGGGTGCCTCTCAGAATTTAATGAAGAACTTTACTGGTAGACCAATAAACGCGGCACGGGTGGTTGTGGTGCAGGGTATCAATGCTGTCAAGTCATACCCACTGGTCAGGATGGAACTGGAGGTGGATGGTGTGACACGAGAGTTGGATGTGGGTGTTGTGGAGAACTTGCCTGTTGCGGGCGTCGACCTCCTTCTCGGCAACGACTTTGCGGTGCCTACTTCTGAGGTTTCACCCTTAGTCGTTGCCGAGAAGCCGGCCGACGTGAGTAGGGAGAAACAGGAGTGGGTAGAGAAGTGTCATGTACAACCTATGGTGTGCGTTGTTACTGGACCTCTCGCATCCAAAGTGTCACAGCCTATTCCTCAGTCTTCTGATCAACAGAGGAACGGTCGGAAGAAGACGGCTAATGTTGGTAAAAGTTTGGAGAGTTTAGTACCAGCAGCACTTCTTGGCGACTCAGTATTGGCACCATTGTTGGAGTCTGGAGAGGCCCCAGGACCTGTCACAGCTAGTGAGGAGGTAGGGCAGGAAGAGACTCCGAGGCAGCAACGTTACACACCGAGAGAAAAAAGGGTTGTTCAGTTTGATATTGGGGGAGGACTTGGGATGCTTCGGAAGCATCTAAACAGGTTGGTTCCCTCAGATATTTGTAAACTGCAGTTGGAGGATCCGGAAGTTCAGAAGTGTGGTAATGGTGCTGTCGAGATCAAACACGAGGACGGGGAAACATGTCATGTGAACCTGTTGGAGGAGTTTGTGAGGCAACCACCTGAGCAGCCTACTGTCCCTGCGTTGGTCTGCAGCGGCCAAGGTGGAGAAGGAGAGGGGGGCAGTAGGGCACAGGTGGAGGAGAGTAGGGATTGTCATGTCTCGGCGGAGCAGTGGGCGGGGGACACGAGTCTGGTGGCTGTGGAAGCGCTAGAGCACCTGCCTGAGCAGCAGTGTGCAGCGCTCCAGCACCAGCTCGGTTCATACCCCACTGGTCGTGCCGGGCCCCTGAACCTCACAACTCAGGCGGTACAAGATGTTCCGCGGGCAGGTCACGTGAATGTTGGGACACCGTTAGCCTCGTTGTTTCGGTGGTTCGAGGTGGGCGACGAGGCTTGGACATGGTTGTCAGGTCAAGGTCGACCCATGGCTGCCAAGGGTGGTGGTCAGAAGGAGGACATTGAGCAGATTGGTTAGATTGGCTGTGGAGTGGATGCGCCAGGTCGTCGCATAGCCTCCCAATGCTGCTCTAGTCGAATGCAAGAGCCCTACCATAGACCGACTGTATCTTGCCATGTCGCTAAAAGCGGTAATGCTGCGCAGGCAGATGTAGTCGTAAGGAATGCGGGGGTGCGCATGTACGGTATCGGTGGGGAAGCCTTAGCAATTGTGAACTATGGGAGTGACTGCACAGATGGTACTGATTGTCCCTCTCATGACATGGCTGTTCTAGGGACGAAGGTGGAGAAGGAGGGAGACTACAGGTTAGAAGCTGCAGTCTCGGCTGGGTTGTTGGAGGGCACTAGGCATGTTGTTCGTGGAGACAGTGCAAGGCAGTTGTTTACTAGGCTATGGCAGTGCATTCGCATGTTTGTTCATTCTCCAGACCTGATGTACGAAGTAGAATCCGACATGGAGACTGGAGACAGTGCAAGGTTCAAATTGGCTCCCTACCGTATAAATCCTGCTCGACAGCCTGTGGTGCAAGCAGATCTGGATTACGTGTTGACGAAGGGTCTGAGGGATAAGGAATGTCGTGAGTGGTCGTTGCCTGTAACTTTGCAACCGGTGTTAAGTGGCAAGATCAGTGTGTGTGCATTATCCCTGACAGACACCTATCCATTGCCCAAGGGTCTGAGGGATAAGGAATGTCGTGAGTGGTCGTTGCCTGTAACTTTGCAACCTGTGTTAAGTGGCAAGATCAGTGAGTGTGTTGATTGCGAGATTGTGTGTGCATTATCCCTGACAGACGCCTATACCTTATCGAAAGTTGACGACACCATAGACCGCCTCGGGGCTGCATCGTCTATCACGAAGGTAGAACTAGTGAAAGGTTATTGGCAGGCCCCGTTGCCGGAAAGAGCGAAGAGAAATGCCAGTTTTGTGATGAACTGGGCAGTTTATCAGTGCCAGGTGTTGTTTTGCTGCCAGGACACAAGTTGGATGTGTGGCATGCCAAGGGCACTGATAATGTTTTGGCTGATTGTTTGTCACGGGAGGGTTTGTTTGCAGGTGAACCCTCGCCGTTCAGTCAGTGTGTGTTGAGAGTGGAGTAAAATTGGCTTGCCCCTGTAAGTGCAGCCGCCAAAAACATATTAAAAATGAAAATTCTATAAAAACTCTTTCTTTAATAGTTATTATTTTTAAGTATGTTTTAGCTAAAGTTCTGAGTCGAACCTGTGCTTCTCTCAGAAGGCTGGGCTAGTAGAAGCTCGCTCTAGGAGCATAGCAGTATGAATTAATTAAGCTATTGTGTTGGGAGGGGTTGTAATTTTTTTTTTTTTTATGAGAACTGAGCTTTGCCTTTCTTTGTGGCGAAGTGGTTAGGGGTGGCGAGTCTTATCTGGGTTCTGCTTGTCAGATATGGAGCTCATGGTTGAGCGTCTAATATCTTGGGTGGTGTGTGATGCCTGCAGCTCAGCAGAACGCCACGTGGGCTCAGCCACTCGCTTGGCCACTCGCTAGCACTCGCCAGGGCAGTGTATTTGGCTACAGTCTATCTACAATGTTGTACTTTCTTTCTTGTGAATCGTCATGTCACAGGCAGTATAGAAGTGGTCTTTGTTTTCGCCTGTGACAAGGGATTATATTTTATATCATGAGTTGAACATAAGATGCATTGTAGTGAAGGAAGGAGAGAGAGAGCGAGCGTGCAGTGGGAAGGTAGTTTTCCTCCTCCCTCCTCCCTCGAGGAGTCCCTCGCTCGCGTGATCCTTCTCTCGGTTTTGATTGGCTGGTGGTTCCTGGCGCCTTCTGCAGCCCTGCTGCCGGGTGGCGTAGCGGCCTGTGATTGGCTGACCACCATGCTTTTGTGTGGGATCCTGGAGGGGTCCAGAGGAGCTATTCTCCTCAGAGCTTGCCTGACTAGCATACCTTTCACATGTCCCTTGCCCCCCTGTCTCCCGACTTCTACCTATAGAGCACTTTCTCTCTCTCTCAACTTCTTACCTCTCATTCTTCCTATCTATTTAATATCATAACTCCCCTTTGGTTCTCTACGATTTCATATATCGGCCATCGTATTATATGCTGAAGCTCTCAGATAATATATGTTTAGATAGGCATTTTGGAGGTTTACCATTTTGTCTGTAGAGGTTCGACACACTCACGGTGTCTCCCTGCCTGGTTTATGGCTGTCTGCTGGTTCTAATGCTAGACTAGGATGAGGCTATTGTTGTTGTGATTTCCGATGTGTACCAGAGTTTTGTTGAACTCGTACAATCGCAACGGATACTTGGGAAGCCTAGGTGGTCTTTCTGACTGTGTACGTTGTGAGTTTAGCATTGTGTTGCGAGTGAGGGCTTTTGCCTCTGCCACCCAACACTGTGCTAACTCGGTTTGCTTTGACTTTAGGAGGGTCGCCAGGAGATAACCAGATACTAGCGATCTGGATCTCTCAAGAGAGCACCCCGTCAATTAACGTAATTTGGCCGCACAGTCTTAAGGACCTCGCTAGGCTACGAGCCGCTTGCTCAGCCATTGTTTCCTAGCCTCCGACATCCCAGCTAGACTTTATTTGCCTAGCAGACACCCGATTAGGATTATAAGCTCTTATTATTATGTATGCATTGTTATTCACGTTGTTTATAAGTCTTGGTTGTTGTTGAGTTGCGCAACCCGAGCAGGCGTTTGCGTTGCCTGAGGAAGTACTTCTTTTTGTTGTTGGAGACAATACTATTGTGCAATTATTATTATTCCCGTGCCAGTTAACCCTATATGTCCATACACTTGTAATTTCCTGTTCCTGCATTATATAACAGTTCAAAGTCCGATACGATCATCTTACCCCAGCATCAGACTTTCTTCAGAAGATTCCTGCTCGATGCTTTGGGACTTTCGTTCACTTTCTTTAGTATAGGAGTGACAGTTCATTATTGTTTAGAGTAACTTTAAATGTACCTTCTTCTAGTTTGCATTAAATCATTGCAGTGATTTAATTAAGATCTCTATCTTTTCCTAGTATACCTTATTAACTTAATTGTATGTTGTTGTGATCAGGCTGTATCAGAGATCATCAATCAGCCTGTAGTAGTAGTGCACTTATACTGAGTTATAGGATACCCCGTTATCGCAGATTTAACTCTGGAGGGTATAGGTGTTTTTGTGCGCCGGCATTATAAGTTCAGGGGTTGGATCTAGTGTTACCGTTGTGGCTGTGTGATTTCCTAGTCCAATGATTAAGAGCCCTTGTTTTATACGAGCCCCGGTCGTAACAGTCCGAATTCTCCGACTCCACCACAGGAGAAGACGTCGATGTGGAGGGGATGGAGGAAGGAGACGAGGACATAGACCTGGGAATGACCGCCAGCGAGCTGGAGAAGAACATCAACGACTTGTCTACTGACATCCAGAAGACTGCAGCACCAGGAAGGCGTCCCCCTAAAGCGGCCCAGATGAAGCTGACCAAGTTGTTACACTTGTCATTCCAGAAAAGTTAAACAATGGAGCACTCTTGGTTGAGCCCGAGAACTTTTCATCTCCTACTGTACTTCGCACTTCTCCACTTTATCTTTCTCTCTCCAAAACTCTCCAATCTCCTACTTTACTCAAGCCATCATGATCATGAAGCAACTTTTTTGAGCCCGACAACTTTCAGTCTTCTACTGTACTTCTCACTTCTCCGCTTGTTCTTCTTCTGTCTAATTGCTCTTCTTCCCTACTTTACTCCAGCCATCTGGTCTGGATATTGTCCTTTTCTTTTGTAATTCATAATATTCATTATAGTAGGCTACTATTCAATATTTGTTGAGTAAAGTCATCTGTATTATACGTTCTTACACACAGGGACTGGAGTTCTTAAAGAATGGCTCCAGTTTTGACGTTCTTCCTGACTTTAACTGGCTTGATAATCCTGACGGGTTGAAAGCTTATATACTGTACTATGTTATAGTCCTATGTTAATATATATAATACAGTATATGTAGGCCTATATATTCACCTAGTTGAAGTAAAATAAGTATCTAAATGTTTACCTTAGTAAAGGTTGGTTTACATGCCATTGTTATCCAAAGACCTTGCTAATATTTGTGTGAAATCTAGAAAGAGGGATATAACTCTACATTTCAACGTGAAACAATAGGGCCTAGTATACCGGTAAGTTACAGGCTATGGAACACGCATGACCGTCACGGAAACAAAATCGAAACGGTGTTGGAGGAAGATTATTCGGCGAACTATTGCTTATGACTGTACAGTTGGTCAAGGATGAAAGTATACAGTTTTTCGTCTGCTATAGCCACACATGGTTTGTCATGTTGGCAGCCATGACAGCCTTTCCACTAGCCCAAACCATCCCAACATACATGGGGTTTATTATATTGATACATTAATTAATATACGGAGTGCTTCGAAAAAGCGTTTCCATAAATATCAAAAGTTAGAGAATTATTCATAAACCTTCAGGGTGACTAAATACTGTTATGGAGATAGCAAAACAAAGCTGGGGGCATACGCTGGAACAGCGCGTAGCCACGGCGCTCGCCTACGTTGCATTGCCCTTTGGATCACATATAATCCAGTCTTGGGGATGAAAGTGAAATATCAATATTTACCTACTTATTAATTAACAAGTATTATTAGATTCCTCTTTCTACTCATTATTTATTATGAATGTTATAATGTTAAGTGTATATCGTAATATCTTTTATAGCCACTCCATATTCGTCTACTTTAGATACACAAAAATCGAATTCCTAAACGTGGACGTAAGGAAGCCTGTGTGTTCAATAGGGTAATGACCCAGCAATTTTACTCATCTTGCGAGCGCTATTGCTTTATGAGTCAGTCCTCGAAGCATAATGAGGCTTTACTTGTGATTTTTATTTATTTATTTATATATTATTATTATGTTTATTTTTATCAGAACACCTGCAAACCAACTGCAACATTGATATCACCATACCCTACATTATTAGCCACATATTACCACGTGTGAAAATGGACCTGTATTCCACTGAAATATCGTATTTAGGTAGACGTTTTGATTTTCGTTTTCACTCTCGCATTTCTTGTATATCTATCAATAACATTAAGTGTTTAATATCTCCGAAGTGATATTCACGTCAAAGATTATAGAGCAATATATTCATATTTCCGTCTGACAACTAAGTCCAGGAACACGTTTTTAAACACCCTGTATAAGGTGGGCGGGCTCTGAGATATGGCTACCAGGGCTGCCAACATGACAAACTATGTGTGGCTATAGCAGACGAAAAACTGTATACTTTCATCCTTGACCAACTGGAGAGAATATGAAAATGGAAAGAGACAAAATTGAATTGAAGAAATTAACCAATAAGAAAATGTAAATCAAATGAGAATAATAAAGGTGAAACAAGTAGGCTACAGGAAATATAAAGAAAACAGAAAAGGAGACCATGACTAAAGAAAAACAGTATGTTTGAGAGAAGCGAACAAAGGAAATAAGGGTAACAAATAATGTGACATTTTTGAAGAGTTATAGGAGGTATCACATGCAAAGATCTATTGTCGATTTTCATAGTCCATTTATCAGGCAAGCATTCTGGGATCTTTTACACTGGCTTTCGAAACAAAATAGAATAAGAAGTTCCGAAACTTTTACCATTCGCACGAAAGAAGTTGAGATAAATATCGATTATCGGGAAATGGCTGACACCATGTCTATTTGGAATATAAAACCGAAAACGTGCCGAGAGAGAGAGAGAGAGAGAGAGAAAGAGAGGTGGAAGGGGGTGGGGGGGGGGGGATAGAATACAAAAAGGAAACCCACCGTAGCCTAATCCACGTAAACCTTACGATCCCCTCCATATAAAGTTTGGACTTAATGCTACTAGAGATATCAATATTTCATATGCTAAGCAAAGGATAACAAACGAGAGAGAGAGAAGTGGTAAAGAGAAGGAAGGCATTTTGTAAATCACAGGAAAAAGAGAAACAAAGGAATAACGAGGGGAGAATGTTAAGAGGCAGTAGTTAAAGTAGAGAGGAAGAAAGGAGGGCTGAAAATGCCGAGGAGATCACAGGAAGGCCCAGTTTATTTAAAGTTTGAAGTTATATATCCTACTTTCTGAAATAGCATTTAAATATTATGTAACATTTTCAAATTGTATGTTGGTCCTTAACGCTGGTAAACAAAATCAAAGCTATTTAGGTAGTGTTGCCATTGAATACTTCCCGCTAGATCTAGAGGTATTTACTCTGATCTAGAGGCAAATGTTTACAACTAGCTACATGAATTCTAGCGATACACGTCGTATTGGAGCAATTATTAGAGATATATTGTAGAGATTAATCCGTTAGTTTTGCTATTTTCGCCATGTATTTACTATCTAGCGGACTTGATATGGTAACCCTGTTGAGACTAAATTGGATCTCAGTCATATTTGTTCTAATATTTGCATTTACGGTCTGTTTTTTTGTTTTTTTTTCTTGTTCAGAAAGCCTGTTCCGTTATGAACAGAGACAGTTTGTTTCAAATTGATTGTATGTGTTAATATATGTTTCTAGTGGGTCCTGTATTATGATCAGCGCCATGCCTAAAATCACCGTATTGTATTTCAATTTCATCATTCCCGATAATGTTCTATAAAATTAATGTTCTTCGTTCGGTTTAGTTGTTCCTTTCTGTTTAAAGGGGGTGACCTGCATTGTTCTCTCCTTTTCTTTTTCTCTGCCTTGTATCCATTCGGCTCCATTCAGCTTACTGTTTTAAGACGTTTATCCCTATCCAGGTGTTGATTTCTTCCTGGCGATCGATAGCAATCCAACATTGTATGGAGAAATCCGGCTTTGCCGGAGAAATTTTTCTATCGAAAAATGTATAAATTTAGCCTGCTGTCAAAAACATTTAAAAAATATTTGAGGGATCGCTACCGCTCGCCAGGAAACAATCGACACCTGAATGGGGATACACGTCTTAAAACAGCAGGCTGAATGGAGCCAAATGGATACAGCCCAGAGAAGAGAGAAAAAAAACGAGGTGGGCCCCCTTAACCTAAGAAGTGCGCATGGGGGGTATGAGAAACCACACTCCCGTGCTGACGTATTTGAGCTGTTCCCATCACTAACATCGTTATTTTACCATAAATAGCATTAATACTTATCCATATGCACCTATCATAGGTTGATTATAAAGGTATTAACCTGTTACAACAATAAAACAAGTGGAAACAGTGTTTGGATGGTCAAAATCGGCGATACAGGCCGGGAGTTACATAATGTATGGCTGAGGCAACCTCCCTGCCCTCCTCCCCTCCCCTTGTCTGGAGAGACACTGTTACGCAATAGTCTCTCTCTCGCTCTTTCCCACGCTTGGTAACAGTGATGACAACGCCCTGCTACCAACTCGCTAATGTTAGCACGAAAATAGACCACAGAATAAGGGAATAACAGGGAAAATAGGTGATAACTGAAGGAGGGGAGGAAAGTGGGGAAGGAGTGATATTTGGCATGGCCCAGGGGCAAAAAAAAAAACAAAAACAAAAAAAAAATTGGGTGTTTTAAATGGATTTTTTGTTCTCCCTTACTCTTAAGAGTCTTCCCGCAGTCCGCCGGGGGAACTCTTAAGGGTCTTCCCGCAGTTCCCGGGTTAATAGTGTGGGTGGTTTTAAATCACTGTCACCCTTATTAGGTGGTATGTGTATCTGATTTATTACCGCATTTAACCTACAGTAATTTTCCCAACTGCAACGATAGTTATCTATTGAGAGAGAGAGAGAGAGAGAGAGAGCGAGAGAGCGAGAGCTAAGGCAACATATAATTATTACTTCAGTATAAACACTATAGTGTGCAGTAATTTATGATAATATATTTTTGGTTAACAACATAATGTCAAGGGACTGGAGTTTTCGCAGAAATGCTCCAGTAAATGCTCCAGTCCTGACGTTATTCTTGACTCTGAAGTCCTATTTTAACTTTACAAAATATTCAAGAGACTGGAATTCTCGCAGAGACACTCCAGCCCTGACGTTATTCATGGCTTAGTGTGCCGACTTAATAATCCAATAGGGTTGATAGCCTCTGAAGTCCTATTTTAACTAACTAATAAAATATTGTTTCTTCTACTGTACTTCTTACTTCTCCGCTTGTTCTTCCTCTGTCCAATTGCTCTTCTTTCCTACTTTACTCCAGCAATCTGGTCTGGTAAAATATTGGTGCAATAGCGACACTGAATTTTTCAGTTACAAAAGAGTTAATTGTATTACTTAACACCTTAACCTAACAAGTGCGCATGGGGGTAATTGGAAACGTCCCCCTGTGCTGACGTATTTGAGGTGTTTCCGTCACTAAAATATTCATTGTACCATTAATATCATTAATACTTATCCATATGCGCCTATTATGGGTTGATTATAAAGGTATTAACCTGAAACAACAATAAAACGAGTGAAAACAGCGTTTGGATGGTCAAAATCGGAGATATAGCCCGCGAGTTGTATAATGTATGGGTGAGGCAAGCTGCTTTCCCGCCAATTTCCCCCAAGGCCACTGAGACACAATCGATCGATACTCTCTCTCTCTCTCTTGCATTCGCTTGCTATCAGTGATGACCACACCCTCCAACCGGATTTCTATTGTTAGCATGAAAATATACCTCAGAATAAGGGAATAACAGGGAAAATAGTTGATAACTGAAGGAGAGGAGGAAAGTGGGGAAGGAGGGGAGGTAGAGGACTGAGATTTTGCATGGCCCAGGGGCCAAACAAAAATAAATAAATAATTTTTTTTTTTTTTCGATGTCAAAAGTTGATTTTTGTTTTCACTCACTCTTAAGAGTCTCCCCGCAGTCCGCCGGGGGAACTCTTAAGAGTCTCCCCGCAGTTCCCGGGTTAATTTCTAGGCGGTAATTTCTATGTACCGCCCAGCGTTTTTTTTTACCATAAATGGGGTTGTTTCCGTGCTCTTTTTCATGCATAAACAAGACCCAGAGCGTAATACAATTATGTATCCCTGAAAGGGTGTATATTGAGCTTTCCAATGACACCCGAATGATCCTTCTACGATCACTGGTTGTCTTGCAACGATTGTGCAACCGAAGGGCAAAATCGCTAAAATACGGTCATTTTCTTACATTATTACGTGTGAAACGAGTGAGAGAGGGTGGAGGAGGGTGCAGTAAATCTCAGTAGGTCCACGGCGGCCGTGGCGAGCGGTCAGGAGGTAATCTATGCTCCTCCCACCACTCCGCTCTCTCTCAGAGCACATTACGTGCTCAAAATTGCACTCGACAATAGCCGTGACCCGCATATGGGCACCTTTTCTTTCACTCGACAATAGCCGGGCGCCGCCAGTTAAGGGTTAAAAAACAAGGAACTAAAGTTCTCGAAAGGGGGCTTTAGTCCTGGTCGCGATTACGGAAGACGTCCGGAGTTTCCGAACAAGACAACCTTTAGGTTTATATTCCCAGTATACCTGGGGGTATAAACTTGGGGGTCTCAGGGATTCCGGTCACGTTCTTCTTGACTTTAAGGTTGGCTTAATAATCCTCATGGGTTGATAGCCTCTAGAGCCCTATTTTAACTAAATAACTTAAAACATGTTTGAACACAAAATAAATGTCATATTTAGGTTCAAATGCCGGGTGGATCATATGCTTTCATTAATTTTATTGAGAGGTGGTTGGTGTTGGGAGTGAAATACATAAATTAGATTATTCCTAAAGATTCAGGTACATTTGATATTAAGAGGTCGGTCTTTAGAGATATGTGCCCCATAAAATGTGTTTATCTTTTATTTCACTTACAACATTAGTTCAGTGCATTTGGGTTTGAGTACATTATTAGATTGATATCCAGTATTCGATAAGTGGATATAAAATCGTAGTCATGTACTTAACCTGTAGCTATTTTGATGGTGTAATGGTTTAAGATCTGTAGCATATGTGGCAACCCAGGTTCGAATCCCGGATGGATCATATGCTTTTATTAATTTAATTGGGAGGTGTTTGGTGTTGAGAGTGAAATATATAGATTAGCCTATCTAGTCGAAGGAGCACATGTCTCTCTCTCTCTCTCTCTCTCTCTCTCTCTCTCTCTCTCTCTCTCAGTATAATTAGTGAGTGGAATAAGCTCCCAAATAAAGTAATAGATAGTATCTCAATAGATGCATTTAAAAGAAATCTAGACTCATACCACAGAGAAATAGGGATGGAGTAGGCAATAACCAATGATAGAACTATGTGGTAGTAACGAACACTGCTTCCAGTTGAAGAGAGCTGAGGGGAAAAACAAATATGTATACTGTATGTATATATTTATATATATATATATATATATATATATATAATTATATTATATATATATATTGTTACGTATCTTGATCCTCAAGTGGTTAACTTGATGAATCTAGATAGCACAGAGATATATATTAAGGTATCAGTCAGCTGAAGGCAAAACAAAAGTAAAATCTAATAAAATTATTTCTGTTGTTGCTTCCTTTCCTTTTGGATCTTAGGACTTAGTATCCTTTATTGACTGATACTCTTTAATTATGAAAAATACTGAAACTAATTAAAGTCATGTAGTATTTATAAAGAATTATTATTTAACCGAAGCTTAGTAGGCTATGGTTATGAACCGAATAAGTTATAGCTAAAGAAGGACTATTAATTTTATAAAAAGTCTTGAAAGATAAATATTAAAGTAAGAATATTTCTGTCTCTTACCCTTTTGAAATGAATAGATAGTTTTCTTAAATGTCCTTTTATTTATATTTAATGTAATTATTCTTGGTTCTTGTCTTACGTTAATAGTATTATATTATTATTATCATCAGGATTAATATCAAAGTCACATAACAAGTTAGATATATATTTAATAATTAGTTAAATGTATTTCTTAACCACGTAACATTGAGGTTTGATTATGAGTAAATAAAGTTTCATAGATTCGATTCAGGTCTCACTCAAATAATATGAAAAGCAAAAATAATATTTTGAAGCTAAAAGAATTTTCTTCAGCTTAGGAAATCACTAGAAGTAATATTATCACAGCCATGTTAGTCTAAGGCGATATTACTAATACGAGACAATAGCATCACCGTACTAAGCACCGTTAAGCAATGTAATCTTAATTCAAAGAAATGAAAGAACTGGTAAGTATTAATATAAAACAATAGTATTACTTTCATCATAACCCAATTACTTAAAGAGTTGCTTTAGTCCACAAGTTAGTCAACTAAAATAGTTAAGTACATAATAATAGCGTTAACGTTAAATCCCAATCAAATAGTTACGTACATAATAGTAGCGTTAACGTTAATTCGCAATCAAATAGTTAAACACATAATAGTAGCGTTCACGTTAATTCCCAATCACATATCTCACTAACCAACATAACGTAAGTGTTTACACCGAACACACTTAACACACATTTATATAATCTGACTGACAGTCACAATCCCATTATAATACTTCACCCCGTCTTCCTCCAGCTGCAAGTTCACCTTCCCCAACTCCAAATGAGACTGATTTGAATGCCCACAACTCGGGTCTTATATACCAAACAATGATGGTGTAGGAACGAATCAGGAGGCGGGGGTGGTGCCTGCTCCAATCACAGCTCCTCGAGTTGCATAGCAGGTGCCTGGTCCAATCACAGCTCCTGGCGTCGAACATACGTCATAACGTCGGGTCATCGAGGTAGTTTGCAGGGTCCCCTATGACGCACGCAGGTGTGAAGGTTTGTTTGCTGGTATGCGGCGAGCTGGTTTCCCCACTCGCTAGTTTGCTCGCTAGTCTGCTTCACCGTTTGGGTAGTGTGACTCCTTCAACTCTAATTCTAACTCTTAAATTAACATACAGGGCTCCTTATGTCAGACCTCCCCCCTAGAAAAGAGTTTAAGGAGTATAGTACATAATATTAAACATAATACATAATTAGATTCACCACCAGATTGGCAACAGCAAGATTATAATGAGGATATAATAAGGATATCACCCAAAGTAGGCAACGTCTCCAGGTACCACATCAGAACATAGCCGGAACGTAGCTGGAGCGTTATTCGAACTGCAAGGCATTATCTCACAGCCGAAGGCTTGAAAGCGCACTACAAAAGCATATTTACCTCGCTACAAGGGAGAGCTAATTGCCAAAATCCTCTCATTAAATTAAACTTACTGCGGCATGAGGCCAACCCAGTAAATGTAATCTTTAACAGATACGTGATAGGCAATCGGCTAGCACGTTCTGGACCCCCTTAATATGTTTGACATCCAGGGAGTATTCCTGCAGCAACAAACTCCACCTGGTCAGTCGTTGGTTTTTATTTTGGAACCTATGCAAAAATTTTAAGGGGTGATGGTCAGTATACACAGTGATGGCACCAGAGGCAGATTGCACATAGACAGCAAAGTATTGAAGGGATAAAATTAATGCTAACAGCTCCTTCTCAATGACTGAATAGTTACGTTGGGCAGAATTTAATTTTTTACTGAAATAGCACACAGGATGCAATACCTCACAGTCGTCTTCCTGGAGCAACACTGCACCAACCCCGGTATTGCTCGCATCCACTGCCAGGGAAAAAGATCTGTTAAAATCAGGAGCTCGGAGTACAGGATAATTAGATAATATATATTTGGTAGCAATAAAGGCCTCTTCACATTCAGAGGACCACACAAACTTCACATCCTTACGGAGAAGATCTGTCAGGGGAGCGGTCAACTTTGAAAAATTTATAATGAAACGCCTATAATAGCCAATCATGCCTAGGTACCTTTGGATATGTTTCTTAGTGCCAGGAGTTGGGAATTCTAGAATAGACTCTACCTTTGCTTGAGGAGGTGCAACCTGCCCCTGACCTACCGTATATCCTAGATACTGGACCGTACTCTTTAGAAAGGTGCATTTCTTAAGATTAACCACCAGATTGGCATCAGCAAGATTTAGGAACAGCAATCTAAGTTGGTAAAGATGCTCCTCCCAGGACTGTGAAAAGATAAGAATATCATCGATGTAGACAACGCACCCAGGTACCCCTTCAGTCACCAAATTCATGAGGCGCTGGAATGTAGCTGGGGCGTTTATCAAGCCGTAGGGCATTACGTTACAGCAGAAGGCTTGATTGTTGACTACAAAGCATGATATTTCCCTCGCTCTAGGGGTGAGAGCTACTTGCCAATATCCCTTCATCAAGTCAATCTTGCTGATATAGGTGGCTGTACCAATCTGGTCGATCCGTGGCAGTGGGTAGGTATCGTTCTTTGTGACAGCATTGACTTGCCTATAGTCCATACCTAACCTATGGCTCCCGTCTGGCTTTGGCACAAGTATGACCGGACTACTCCACTGGCTTAAGGCCCTAGTGATCAGTTCGTTAGATAACATAAAGTCAAGCTCGACCTACAGTATACTCCTGCGTTGTGGCGAGACACGGTAGGGGGATAGTTTAATGGGAGTTGCATCCCCTACGTCGATGTCGTGCACGGCCAAAGAAGTGAGCCCTGGAGTATCACGGAACACATTGGGAGACTGAGATAAAACAGAGATTAGTTGGTTCGCTTGATCAGAGGGAAGATGACATAGTTTAGATGGTAATTCCCTCCAAGCCACTGAATTATACTGAAAGTTGGATAGGCTACATGACAAGTCAAAGTCTGCATGGATACCTTCAGGCTCTGGAACAGTCTGTTGCGGGTCAGTAAGAGAACTGAAGACTTCGTCTGCACCAGGCTGTCCACAGTCCTGATATTCACTGCCACAGTGGGAGAATCTGGAAGAGAGGAATCAGGGGACCTATGGTAGGGTTTCAACATATTTATATGGAATACTTGCGTGGGCTTTCTCCTGTCTGGGGTAGTTACTAGATAATCGGTAATGCTCACCCTCTGAATGATCTTATATGGGCCCCTGAACTTGGCAGATAATGGTTGGCCAAAAAGGGGGAGCAGGACCAAAACCTCATCACCGGGCTTAAACTCCCTCTCACGGGCTTTTCTGTCATACCATTTCTTCATGGAGCCTTTAGCCACTGTCAAGTTTTGAGCGGCAAACTCACATGAGGATCTCAGCCGGGTTTTGAAATCTGAAACATACTTGAGGAGGTTTTGGTTCCCCTCCTGGCCAACTAGGCTATCCTGCAATAGTTGCAAAGGACCTCTTACCTGGTGACCGAAAACTAGCTCATTAGGGGAAAAACCCAGGGATTCAGTTGGAACCTCACGAGTAGCAAATAAAAGAAAAGGTACCCCCTTATCCCACTCAACTCCGGTCTCTGTACAATACTTACGTAACATTCCCTTTAATGTCTGATGATATCGTTCGAGAACCCCTTGACTCTCTGGGTGGTAGGTGCTAGACTTTGCATGCTCGATACCCAACTCCTTCAGGGACTGCTGGAAAATGTTAGAGGTAAAATTAGTTCCTTGATCACTTTGCACCTCATGGGGGAAACCCATTCTGGTGAAGAATTTGAGCAGTTCCTTGATAACAGTTGGAGCAGAGGTAGTCCTTAAGGGTATAGCCTCTGGGTAGCGAGTTGCCATGTCCATGATAGTTAATAAATAAATGTTACCTTGGGAAGTCTTAGGCAATGGGCCTACAATGTCCAATACCACCCGAGTAAAAGGATTCTCGAAAACGGGCAAGGGCACCAGAGGATGTACAGGCACCTTCTGATTGGGTTTTCCTGTCATCTGGCAAGTGTGACACACTCTACAACACTCCACTACATCTGCACGCATTCCTGGCCAGTAAAAGTGGGCTCTGATTCTGTCTAGAGTTTTTCTCACACCTAGGTGTCCTGCCAATGGTATACAATGTGCCATTTCCATGATATCTTTACGACAAGGTTTGGGGACTACTACTTGATGGACGTCCCAAGCCCCGTCATCGATTGGTCTGTGTGGCGGTCTCCATCTTCGCCACAATACTCCTCCTTTGAGGTAGAAACATTCACCACCCTCCTTCTCACATTCCTCTTCACTCACGGACCTGGCAGCTAACTCCTTGCATTCACTATCATCTCTCTGTAGCTCTACCAGGCCACTAGGACAATTTGGAGGGGTTTCATGGTCATCGTTAGGGTCAAGATGAGCCATAAAGGTGTCAGATAAATCCACCTCAGTCACATCATCAGGCACAGTTGGAGCGTCATTCACACTCTCATCATCCCTTTCATCAACTCTTACATTCGGTACATTTCTGTCTGAGGGAACTGCTACTTGAGACATTGAACGTGTGACAGCACACACAGGGAAAACTGTTGGCATCTCCTTTTCGAGCTCACCGGTTAGTGGCTCGTTAACAGGGGAAAGTGACAAAATGGGGTCTGGTCGGACCTTCTCACCTGCTACATCATTCCCCAAAAGGAGTGTTACCCCAGGCACAGGGATATCTTGGGACCTACACAAAGCTATGGTGGCCTCACCCTGTAGTAACTCACATTCAATTTCGCCTTTTACCAAGTGTGCATAAAATTGGCCTCCAGCACCTCTCATTACAACTGGTTCGCCAGGTGGGCACTCTGTGTAAGGATTCACCATGAGGGTGCTAGTAGAACCTGTGTCTCTCAGAATGTTTACCTCATGCATACAACCATTTAATCTCACGTTGCCAGATGAAATAAAGGGACGGTAACTGTCCTGCACTGATGGTGAAATTATTATTGGCTTAACCCTAGTGGGTTGCACCACACATGCTACTACACCCCTGTCTAGATGATTTACGTTAGCTGCTAGGTACTCCTTCTGTCGGAGTCCTGCATTACAGGCACATATGGAGTTTGAGATACGGCGGCAACTGTCTGCCCCGATCTCTCGGTTCTCTCCTTGGCCCAGCACTGATAAGCTAGGTGGCCTCTCCTGCCACAAAAAGTACATACTTTAGGGGATACGGGAACGTTCCCTCTTTGAGCATTACTATTAGTTTGGGGCCCACCTCTGTTACCATTGCCCTGAGTCGCATTTTTAGTTGGGGGAACAATTCTATTTTGGCTAGCTGGGGAAGACGATATAGGCTTGTGACTGGGTCTGTCAGATTTGTGATTGGGATACTTAAAATTAGAACTAGAATTATCGTAGGGCTTCTTTCCACGAAATTTGTTGTTGAGCACGTATGTGTCAGCCATGTCAGCGGCGTCGGCAAGACAATCTACCTTTTTCCCCTTTAAATGATAGGATACAGAAGAATCAATTTTCCATAGGAAATTTTCTAACAGGACCAACTCCTTCAGAACGTTGTAGCTTGTGACTTTCTTACTCTTGACCCAATGATTGAAAGTTTTAGTCATGGTCCTGGCAAATACCTTATGGGTTTCTTCTACTTTCTTCTGTTTTTTTACGGAAAGATTGCCTGTAAGCCTCAGGCTGCAATTGATAGGTTTTTAGGATAGCTTCTTTGAGATTGTCATAATCCTGCCTAACTTCTGCTACTTCTGACAAATACGTGGCTCGAGCCTGCCCTGTCAAAACAGTTTGTAACATAAAGGCCATTGACCTCTTGTTCACTTTATACCTCCAGCAACTTCCTCAAACAAAACAAAGAAATCCTGCACATTATCCTCAGTGAAAGGTGGAATGACACTAGTCATAGTTAATCCCAGAGGGGGAGCAATCACGGGAGCATTCGTATTGACATTTAGTTGAGCCGTACGATATTGATATTCATAATGTTCGGTTTTTATTCTGGCTTCTTCGATATTTGCTCTGGCTTTTATGCTGGCTTCTTCGGTATTTGCTTTTATTCTGGCTAGTTCTAGTTCAACATTTAGTCTGGCTTGTTCGGCATTTGCTTCGGCATTTATTCTGGCTTGTTCGGTCTTTATTCTGGCTAGTTCCAGTACTTGACCACCGGTCAAACCAGATGGCAATTGTTCATCAAGTTGGCTAGGTTTACTAGGGATCCCACCAACTGCTCCGTCACCCTCCCCGCCATCTACAGGAAACAGGTGGGTTTTTATGGTCTGAGCCACCTCTACTTTGGACATGTTTGTGACAGTTAATTGGAGATATGAGGCAAGCACTTTCAGTTCAGATTTTGACAGACAGTCAATATCAGGGGATGTGGGTTCTGATTCTATGAAAACTCTAGCATCTTCGTCATTAATTAGTTGAGGCATGATTAATATTTGTTTTTTAAGTAGTGAAACGGTAATGAAACTGAGTGAAACTGTATGAAACGAATCCTTGGCAAGGTCGCCACTCCTCTGTTACGTATCTTGATCCTCAAGTGGTTAACTTGATGAATCTAGATAGCACAGAGATATATATTAAGGTATCAGTCAGCTGAAGGCAAAACAAAAGTAAAATCTAATACAATTATTTCCTGTTGTTGCTTCCTTTCCTTTTGGATCTTAGGACTTAGTATCCTTTATTGACTGATACTCTTTAATTATGAAAAATACTGAAACTAATTAAAGTCATGTAGTATTTATAAAGAATTATTATTTAACCGAAGCTTAGTTGGCTATGGTTATGAACCGAATAAGTTATAGCTAAAGAAGGACTATTAATTTTATAAAAAGTCTTGAAAGATAAATATTAAAGTAAGAATATTTCTGTCTCTTACCCTTTTTGAAATGAATAGATAGTTTTCTTAAATGTCCTTTTATTTATATTTTAATGTAATTATTCTTGGTTCTTGTCTTACGTTAATAGTATTATATTATTATTATCATCAGGATTAATATCAAAGTCACATAACAAGTTAGATATATATTTAATAATTAGTTAAATGTATTTCTTAACCACGTAACATTGAGGTTTGATTATGAGTAAATAAAGTTACAGGATCGCTTCATAGATTCGATTCAGGTCTCACTCAAATAATATGAAAAGCAAAAATAATATTTTGAAGCTAAAAGAATTTTCTTCAGCTTAGGAAATCACTAGAAGTAATATTAACACAGCCATGTTAGTCTAAGGCGATATTACTAATATGAGACAATAGCATCACCGTACTAAGCACCGTTAAGCAATGTAAGCTTAATTCAAAGAAAATGAAAGAACTCGTAAGTATTAATATAAAACAATAGTATTACTTTCATCATAACCCAATTACTTAAAGAGTTGCTTTAGTCCACAAGTTAGTCAACTAAAATAGTTAAGTACATAATAATAGCGTTAACGTTAAATCCCAATCAAATAGTTACGTACATAATAGTAGCGTTAACGTTAATTCGCAATCAAATAGTTAAACACATAATAGTAGCGTTCACGTTAATTCCCAATCACATATCTCACTAACCAACATAACGTAAGTGTTTACACCGAACACACTTAACACACATTTATATAATCTGACTGACAGTCACAATCCCATTATAATACTTCACCCCGTCTTCCTCCAGCTGCAAGTTCACCTTCCCCAACTCCAAATGAGACTGATTTGAATGCCCACAACTCGGGTCTTATATACCAAACAATGATGGTGTAGGAACGAATCAGGAGGTGGGGGGTGGTGCCTGCTCCAATCACAGCTCCTCGAGTTGCATAGCAGGTGCCTGGTCCAATCACAGCTCCTGGCGTCGAACATACGTCATAACGTCGGGTCATCGAGGTAGTTTGCAGGGTCCCCTATGACGCACGCAGGTGTGAAGGCTTGTTTGCTGGTATGCGGCGAGCTGGTTTCCCCACTCGCTAGTTTGCTCGCTAGTCTGCTTCACCGTTTGGGTAGTGTGAATCCTTCAACTCTAATTCTAAATCTTAAATTAACATACAGGGCTCCGTATGTCAGAATATATATATATATATATATATATATATATATATATATATATATATATGTATGTATGTATGTATGTGTTTATGTATGTATGTATGTGTATGTATATAGTATTACAGGTGAAGGATTGCATGCAATTTCCTTTCCATTTCTAACTTTCTATAAATTCCTTCAGGCGGTTTCCAAGATCTGCAAGGTTATTTACTTCCAACTGTCTTCATGTACGGCAATTGCCGGAGGGAACGGAGGGTGGGGAGAGAGCCTTCTTCTTTGCTATCCTTTCCTTCCACTGTCCCTTATTCTCGGGTCAGCTATCTCTTATCTCTACTAGAATTAAGTCCTGACCACCTCGCTGGGATCGTAAGGTCTGTGTGGTAAGTATATCTATGTAAAATCTATGTAAATCTCTCTCTCTCTCTCTCTCGAGACGTTATAGACTGCAGCACCGTTGATTCATTTAAACTCCGCCTAGACAAATATCTCGCATCAAACCCGCGACTGACTGCGTTTGTAAATTAATAACTTTATTTTATCCTCCCCTCAGTTACTAACCCATATGTCCCCTACTAACTTCCTAGTCCTGCCACGGACATTAGTTCAAGGGCAGTAGTTCCCTTTCCAATGTTCCCTTACTCTCTCTAAACCACTGTTTGGACATTTGATCCTCAGTGTTTTGGAGGACAAGCAGCCTAGAAGGGTCACTATATCTGTTGTTGCTTGATTTCCTTTGTACTCTCTCTCTTGCTCTCTCTCTCTCTCTCTCTCTCTCTCTCTCTCTCTCTCTCTCTCTCTCTCTGTATATATGTATATATATGTATTTATATACTGTATATATATGTATGTATGTATGTATGTATGTGTATATGTGTATATATATATACCGGTATATATAATATATATATATATATATAATATATATATATGTATATATATATATATATATATATATATATAATATGTATATAATATGTATATATAGTTTGTAAGGCCAGACTGCCTAGTAAGGACCTTGAGGTCTGTGTGGTCTGTGTATCTATGTAGCTCTATTAGCTCTCTCTCTGAATGTGTGTGTGTAACATGTAACCAAATCATTAGATATAAAGTAGGATAGTATGTATTCCCGGGAAATGGAAAGACGTTGGGTGAAAAAAAAAAAAAAAAAAAAAAAAGGAAACATGCTTTCATTACTGAAATGTTTGTGGACATGCAGTAATGCAAGTAATGGTCACTCTTCTGTAAATCTAGAATCGCTTACTTAAGAATGGGAATGGGTGGGATTATTATTATTATTTTTTTTGTTTTTTGTTAAGTGTTTGAGGAGCGGCTGTAAGTGAAGTAAATGAGAGAGATAGGATATGAAAAGTTTGCAGGATAATTATATTTTAAGCACGCATAACATTAACCAAATAAGATCCAGAACAGTTCAATAGATGAGTACAATGGCAATAATACTAAAGTATGTTTAATCTAGTCTATTCATTATTACTAATTTCGAAATCCCGACCCTCAACCTCTAAGAGCTGATAATACACACGTAATCAAGGTGATACTTCTACCATACGAGAACAATCAAATAGTAAATGCAATTCATAGTTTCATTGATTTCATTAATTAGGACAATTAGTAAGTTTGTAGTGATATTATAATTAGGACAATTAGTAAGTTTGTAGTGATATTATATTATACAACCCATTTACTCCAGCCCTCCCTGAGTTACAAGGGGCATGAATTCACAACTTCTACAATCTTCATGGTGAAGAGACGATTGTTACATATAATTATATGTAGTAAAATATGCAAGTTATGTAAACAAAAGGTAAATAATGTAGATACAAACGTAACTTTTCATTTCCGTTTGCAAAGTGTATTTCCGAAACCCGTTATCAATTTCATATTTCAACTGAATTCATCAGCTCAAAAAATACGTTCCAGTTGTTTCGGATGTGTAGGCAAGCGAGTACACGAATAAACCTATAAATACACCAGCACACACACGGACAGGGGAGAGGAGGAAAATGTTTTTGGAAGACTAGCGAAATACGAGAGAGTTACACAAAAGGTACACAGATACTCAGACCACACAAACTTTGCGGTCCCTACTAGGTGGTCCGGCCTAAATACTACTAGAAATTGAAAGTTTATAGTAGAAGCATGGAACAGGAAAGTAGAAGGCACTCTCCCCACCATCCGCCCCCTCCGACTAATAAGCCGCACCGGATAATAGCCTTGCATCAAGTGTAACCTTATGGGTCATAAAATGCTCACAAGGAAAGTTTATATATTGGATAGAAAGAAATTTGTCTGAAAGGGAACTTACACTTACATACCTACTGATCCATTCGTATGAATCCAATTTCCATCAGAGAGAGAGAGAGAGAGAGAGCTAGGGGTGTGGCTTGCAGGAAAGGGGAAGTTGACGATCCCCTAACGACCCTTGATTGTTTTATATTTACACTATCTCCCCTTGCGCGCTCTCTCTCTCTCTCTGTTTTTCACTTGTGAAATGATTGTTCTAATATTTCGCATTATACTCTTTTCCTGCTTTGCTTCCATATTCGTGTAATTCATGACTGGTATTCCATTCGCTTTCCATTTTGTTTCCGCATGTTGCCGTCCTCAGAAGGGACAACGAAAAAGTAAATATACAAATAAATACAACCAAAATTATTCATCCATTTTCTTTGCCAACATTCATAATTTTATGCAAATGTATAATATTGGGTGTATTACAGAAATGTTTGGCGTTGCATTGAGAAATATCCATCATACCGTATGGTGAAACATGTCTTGTATTTATATACTCTGGCACCTTCCCCAGTTTTCCTTTTTTTTTTTTTTTTTTTGTATGGGGGTGGCCGACTCGAGACAGAGCCCGAACAGGGACATCACAACACATTAGAAAAACAAAACAATACAAAACATAAAAATTTCACACACATCTAGGTATGGTGAAACATTACTGTTTTTATTTGTACCTTTTCCTTTCTCTCTTTTACTAAGCTCTTCCTTTTCCATCTTCAATCCCCTTCCCCTCATTTAGTACCATCTCCCCTTTACAGCCACTACAAATCTGTCCCCCCCCCCCCCTCTCTCTCTCTCTCTCTCTCTCTCTCTCTCTCTTACATTTCGATTCCCATTAAGCCATCAGACAGGACCATACGGCTGTTCCCGTTTGTCTTGTATCTCAATGTCGTGTCCGCCCTTTTACCTAGCTCTTACACAAACGTCTATTTATCTCTCAATCTATAGATTGAGCTATCCTATGTCCATCATAAATATTGTTGGCACTTGTTTTTTTCATATTTCCTAGCCGTTTTATTATTATCTCATCTTGGTCAATATGCAGGACGCGCAACAATATAGGTAACAAATGTATAATTATTATGTTCCTTCCAACAACCAACTATACTCCTAAAATCGATTAATGAAATTTACAAACACATATGGCAGTCCGTGGATTCGAACCCAGGACGCTCACACCGAAAATCAACACCTTATGCATCGCACCACGAAGACAGTTAAAGGATGGTGGACACTGCCTACGATTTATTATGCAACTTCGAATCCTGCATATCAATCTAAGCATGTATACACATCCCAACTGCAACTCACGTAGGCTATGCATATGTGAATGGAAAGAGCAATTTATGGGGCCTTAACCACTAGGGAAGTCCTCTCGATAAATTACCCCTGAACCAATATCAATTATTATGTTCCTTCCAACAACTAACTATACTCCTAAAATCGATTAATGAAATTTACAAACACATGTGGCAGTCCGTGGATTCGAACCCAGGACGCTCACACCGAAAATCAACACCTTATGCATCGCACCACGAAGACAGTTAAAGGATGGTGGCCACTGCCTACGATTTATTATGCAACTTCGAATCCTGCATATCAATCTAAGCATGTACACACATCCCAACTGCAACTCACGTAGGCTATGCATATGTGAATGGAAAGAGCAATTAATGGGGTCTTAACCACTAGGGAAGTCCTCTCGATAAATTACCCCTGAACCAATATCAATTATTATGTTCCTTCCAACAACCAACTATACTCCGAAAATCGATTAATGAAATTTACAAACACATGTGGCAGTCCGTGGATTCGAACCCAGGACGCTCACACCGAAAATCAACACCTTATGCATCGCACCACGAAGACAGTTAAAGGATGGTGGACACTGCCTACGATTTATTATGCAACTTCGAATCCTGCATTTCAATCTAAGCATGTACACACATCCCAACTGCAACTCACGTAGGCTATGCATATGTGAATGGAAAGAGCAATTAATGGGGCCTTAACCACTAGGGAAGTCCTCTCGATAAATTACCCCTGAACCAATATCAAGTATTATGTTCCTTCCAACAACCAACTATACTCCTAAAATCGATTAATGAAATTTACAAACACATGTGGCAGTCCGTGGATTCGAACCTAGGACGCTCACACCAAAAATCAACACCTTATGCATCGCACCACGAAGACAGTTAAAGGATGGTGGACACTGCCTACGATTTATTATGCAACTTCGAATCCTGCATATCAATCTAAGCATGTACACGCATCCCAACTGCAACTCACGTAGGCTATGCATATGTGAATGGAAAGAGCAATTAATGGGGTCTTAACCACTAGAGAAGTCCTCTCGATAAATTACCCCTGAACCAATATCAATTATTATGTTCCTTCCAACAACCAACTATACTCCTAAAATCGATTAATGAAATTTACAAACACATGTGGCAGTCCGTGGATTCGAACCCAGGACGCTCACACCGAAAATCAACACCTTATGCATCGCACCACGAAGACAGTTAAAGGATGGTGGACACTGCCTACGATTTATTATGCAACTTCGAATCCTGCATATCAATCTAAGCATGTACACGCATCCCAACTGCAACTCACGTAGGCTATGCATATGTGAATGGAAAGAGCAATTAATGGGGTCTTAACCACTAGAGAAGTCCTCTCGATAAATTACCCCTGAACCAATATAAATTATTATGTTCCTTCCAACAACCAACTATACTCCTAAAATCGATTAATGAAATTTACAAACACATGTGGCAGTCCGTGGATTCGAACCCCGGACGCTCACACCGAAAATCAACACCTTATGCATCGCACCACGAAGACAGTTAAAGGATGGTGGACACTGCCTACGATTTATTATGCAACTTCGAATCCTGCATTTCAATCTAAGCATGTACACACATCCCAACTGCAACTCACGTAGGCTATGCATATGTGAATGGAAAGAGCAATTAATGGGGCCTTAACCACTAGGGAAGTCCTCTCGAAAAATTACCCCTGAACCAATATCAAGTGCTTCACATGTCTCACTCCCTAGACTGGAACAAGACCTCACTGGCTTCACTGTTCATTGTAAAGCGGTGAATGTTAAGGCTCTCAGCCTATGCCCGAGAGGAAGTTAGTTGGAATATAGAAAAAAAAAAAAAAAAAAAAAGTATTATGTTCCTTCCAACAACCAACTATACTCCTAAAATCGATTAATGAAATTTACAAACACATGTGGCAGTCCGTGGATTCGAACCTAGGACGCTCACACCAAAAATCAACACCTTATGCATCGCACCACGAAGACAGTTAAAGGATGGTGGACACTGCCTACGATTTATTATGCAACTTCGAATCCTGCATATCAATCTAAGCATGTACACGCATCCCAACTGCAACTCACGTAGGCTATGCATATGTGAATGGAAAGAGCAATTAATAGGGCCTTAACCACTAGGGAAGTCCTCTCGGTAAATTACCCCTGAACCAATATCAATTATTATATTCCTTCCAACAACCAACTATACTCCTAAAATTGATTAATGAAATTTACAAACACATGTGGCAGTCCGTGGATTCGAAACCCAGGACGCTCACACCGAAAATCAACACCTTATGCATCGCACCACGAAGACAGTTAAAGGATGGTGGACACTGCCTACGATTTATTATGCAACTTCGAATCCTGCATTTCAATCTAAGCATGTACACACATCCCAACTGCAACTCACGTAGGCTATGCATATGTGAATGGAAAGAGCAATTAATGGGGCCTTAACCACTAGGGAAGTCCTCTCGATAAATTACCCCTGAACCAATATCAATTATTATGTTCCTTCCAACAACCAACTATACTCCTAAAATCGATTAATGAAATTTACAAACACATGTGGCAGTCCGTGGATTCGAACCTAGGACGCTCACACCAAAAATCAACACCTTATGCATCGCACCACGAAGACAGTTAAAGGATGGTGGACACTGCCTACGATTTATTATGCAACTTCGAATCCTGCATATCAATCTAAGCATGTACACGCATCCCAACTGCAATTCACTTAGGCTATGCATATTTGAATGGAAAGAGCAATTAATGGGGCCTTAACCACTAGGGAAGTCCTCTCGGTAAATTACCCCTGAACCAATATCAATTATTATATTCCTTCCAACAACCAACTATACTCCTAAAATCGATTAATGAAATTTACAAACACATGTGGCAGTCCGTGGATTCGAACCCAGGACGCTCACACCGAAAATCAACACCTTATGCATCGCACCACGAAGACAGTTAAAGGATGGTGGACACTGCCTACGATTTATTATGCAATTTCGAATCCTGCATATCAATCTAAGCATGTACACACATCCCAACTGCAACTCACGTAGGCTATGCATATGTGAATGGAAAGAGCAATTAATGGGGCCTTAAACACTAGGGAAGTCCTCTCGATAAATTACCCCTGAACCAATATCAATTATTATGTTCCTTCCAACAACCAACTATACTCCAAAAATTTATTAATGAAATTTACAAACACATGTGGCAGTCTATGGATTCGAACCCAGGATGCTTACACCGAAAATCAACACCTTATGCATCGCACCACGAAGACAGTTAAAGGATGGTGGACACTGCCTACTTAGTTTGGGGTTCCTATCATCATATGCTTCATTGCTATATCATTTTTATCATCGGGGAATTTTTTTTTGGGATTTTTTAATTTTGTATTTGGATTTTTTTAGTCATTAACCTAACCAAAAAACCTAACCTAACCTAACCTAATAGCCCCTAAATACTTTTAGGTTAGCTTAGCTTAGGTTTTTTTGGTTAGGTTAATAAAAAACAAAATCCCAAGACAAAAATTACAAATTCCAAGATTTTTGTTTATATACCCGAGGATAAAAATGATATAGCAATGAAGCATATGATGATAGGAACCCCAAACTAATATTATAAATTTGTTACCTACTGTATATTGTTGCGCGTCCTGCATATAGAGACAGTATTAGCACCCTGTATTGTTCAGTATCCTTAAATATATTTATCAAATTTGTACCAGAGTACCTCTTCCTTCACCTCAGTGGCAGTCCATCGCCAGTCGAGCAGAACACCGCCTCCAGAAAACACCAAAACATCAACCAGCCAAGCAAAACACCGCTAACTGTCACCACCACACCATAACCTGGGATACGGCAGAACAACAACAACAAGTACCTGGGACACGGCAGAACACCTGGGGGATCCTCACACACACCATGGACCCCCCTGAACACCGCCAGAATCTCCGAATACCACCATCATCATCTACCAACATAAACAAGTTCCTGACCAAACATCGCCAGGAACACATGAACTAAAATGATTTGACAAAAAACAAACAAATGAATAAAAAAATAATAATAATAATAATAAAATTGGCCCTACCCTCAACAAAGCAAGGTGGTGTGCCCACTAACTTTTAATCTACTACTTTATTTCAAAATTTCCTACTTTAACTTCCTGACCAAAACCTCTACTTCCACCCCCCCCCCCCCCCCTTCCTCCGCTAGGGGAATTAAAAAAAAAAAAAAAAAATGGTTATTGCCTGAATAGCCTATTTAAAATTTTACAATATTTTCTTGTAGATTTAATTTACGCTACATAGGTTAAAGGAGCCGTGGTTGTGGGGTAAGAATCATCTAATACTGTAATTTTGACGGGCTGATAGCCTTCCCTGTTAAGCTAAGGTGAGAATATCAATGTGTGTAGGAAGACTGGAAGAAGTGAGGGAAGACAGGGTAAAACAATAGTGCAAGAAAAGTAATCAATGAAAATATAAAAACACTTGGAAACCATTATCTGTCATAGCTGTCAACAACAATGCCGTAGAGCTTGTGAAACATATAAAATATTTCGGTTATATATTCACACATACTAATCATGATGACAGCCATGTTGCAAATATGTATAGAGGTCTTTGCGTGAGAAGTAACATGATTTGTAGAAATTTCAAGTTCTGTAATACTTACACAAAATGCCTACTTTTTACTGTTTATCCCTGGTTAATAAATCAAAAGTTTCAACTATGAGTCGCTTGTGCATTTGTTACAATAACAGCCTACGAATAATGATGGGGCAGATCGCTTCTGTAGTGCGTCTGAACTATTCCTACAACACCAATTACCCATATTCCAGGAGGTACAACGGAGGGCTGTCGTAGGACTCATTCATAGGTTGCGTAGGTCGTCAAACACCATCATTAAAAGCTCTTATCAATTTTAACTACTCTCCAAGTACAAAGTTCTTGAACACATGGAAAACAACAGCATATACTAATTATGGTCAATGATATGTCTTGACGTGTGTGTGTGTGTGTGTGTGAATTGCGCAGTATTTGTTTTATTTTGTTTATACCGTATTAATTGTATCTGTTCTCTGTACAAATTTTTTTTAACCACTTTATGTACAGGTACATATGCACGACATCAAGATATTATTATTATTATTATTATTATATATCTATATTATATAGGCGGGTGGATGAGACTTGTTAGCCTTGGTCGGCAACTCATCTAGGGGAGACAACCTTATACAAATCCGGGTGGATGGGGCTCGTCAGCCTAGGTTAGCAACCTGTCTAGGGCAGTAAACCTGATACAAATCCGTACTGCTTACCTAAGGGTAGGCAGGTTAGTGGATGGATTAGCCGAACACCACTGTAGACAAATATTGCTAACAAGATAAACAGAGGGCCTCGGAGTCGGACGGATCTTAAATTGAGTGGTCAATCCTATAACTCCTTCACTAAACTGGCTCGGGTTGTCCCTCTCACAGGGAATAGGTCCGCTTGGGGGCATTCTGTGTATGGCCACCCTAGGTAAGGGGAGCAAAGCGTCCGGCAATAGATAGATAGATAGATTATTATTATTATTATTATAAGGGTAAGATTAATGAGGGGAAACAAAGACGGAACAGAAGAAGAAAATATTCTTGTACAGTTAAACATCGGGCATCAATAGTATGTCCTGTGATAATTCAACCTCTTCCTCTTGTGTTCCTTCCACACTTTCCCCTTCCTCCCTGATGACTCCCTACATTACTTTGGCCCTCTTCTTGGCACTTGTAGAACTATGAGATCCTGAAGTAGGAGAGAGGGGTTATCTTGTTCTCTGGCCGCCATATTGGTTTTGTAAAATTTATCATACAAAGGGGTGATGTACAGTATTTATGACCATGTAAAATTTGTATCCTAGTACCAGACATTTCTAGAATCTTTTGAAATTATAACGGAAAGTAGACAATTGATAGATTAGTATAGGTGACATAATAATTATATAAGTTTGCCTTATATGTTGCCAGAGGGAAAAAAAACGCTATGTGACCCCGAATGAATTGTTGCTGAAACCAGCCTAGGTCCAATGAAACTTTGTTAATTTTGTTTTGAATGGAAGTCGCCAATGAATGAAAAAAAAAAATGGAAGGAAACATGCTTTAATTACTGAAATGTGTGTGGACATGCAGTAGTGCAAGTAATACCCGCTCTTCTGTAAATCTAAAATGACTTACTTAAAGGAAAGAGCATCTTATATTATGTTCAAATAATATGTAATAGCACTGTGTATGGTTGTATTACATTTAAATAGTGATAGATGTGTATATTAATGGGATAAATACTCTGAAGTTCACATACGTTCAGCACATTTTGTGCAACACTGTTGCCAGATACTAATCAATCCCATTATCATTATATCATAATGGATTTTACTCATTTGCATAATTTCAAATACCTAGGACATTAATATAATATTTTCCTATCTTTTTTGTAGTGATATTTGTCTGATTTAGTGGTATATTGGTGTCTGTCTAGGGTTATAATGCATTGTGAAAGTTACCTCTGCATCTCTGACTTGGCTTAAGTGCCCCTGCTTTCTTTGAGTACTACACGGCAAGAGAAGCTTTCGGTTCTGTCTCAGAGTGTCAATTACTGTTCAAGGTAAACACAACTGCTAAATTCGACCTCATGTTCAAATAATATGTAATAGCATTATCTATGGTTGTATTAGACAACAATCGTGATAGGTTTCTATTTTATGTGGATAAATAGTATTAAGCTGAATAAACTAAATACCGAAAGTTCACTAGAGTGGTAGTTGATACATATGAGGGAGGTAGAAGATAGGAGGGAAGGGCTAGGCAGTGTTGCCAGTTGTATCGCTAGATATTACCGCTAGATGTAGAGCTATTTACTTCAATTTAGCAGCCATTTTTTCATATCTAGAGAGATTTACTAGGGATAATTTAAAAATTTCAGACATTCTAGTCATATTACATTGTAAAATTTGCAAAACAAACAAAGCAAAACTCTTTAGAAATTGCAGCATTATTCTAACATTGTTTGACTATGTAGCAACATGCTAGCGACTTTTGAGAAAGGATCTAGCGGTATTTCGTGGTAACACTTTAGGAGGGTTAAAATACGAGTCACACGGGCAATTGCCAAAACTTTAAAGGTCCATATCATTGTTATTAAACTAAGAATTTGGCAAAGGGAGGAATTGTTAAAAACCTTAGCCAATACTCTGTCATTCACCAAAAAAATTGAATTTATCATTATTATGTGGTAGGGTAGGTATGTATAGGTAGGTTGGCTAAATAATTGCTGGAATTCGTAGGGACTCGAACGGTTTTGAGAGAGATAAAAAAACAAAAGTTAGGACTGAATAATAAAGAGATTATGTTATTAAGCAAAACTGGGGGATGCGTGGAAGCCTATAGACTGTAGACGGTAAACTTTGTGTGTGGTAGCGAATTCGGTTTTAAAGTAATTTAAGAATAGACAGTTTTCAATGCTGCGGCCAAACTATTCCACCCATTTATATTTTTTTGGTATCAAAACGTTCGGAATCGCGAGCCTCACCCAACTACGCAAGCATGGCTCTGATCATCGTCGTAGTTTTCAAGATGTGGAATTTTAAGTGGAATTCGAGGTTTTTTCAAGATTGCCGGAAAAAAACCCACGTGCAAAAGCAAAACCTTCTCTATAAAATTTGCGGAGCATTAGTAGGGGAGTGCGTATGCCAAAGCCCAGTCGTTTCCTGTGAGTGGGAGAGACGGTATTTAAGCGTCAAGTTTTTCGGGAAATCGGCTGCCACGGACCTGTTTGGCCACCATGCCGGATGTTTAGCATATCAAAAGTTGCCCAATACAAAAACGCACCTCTTGTGAAAGTTTGATCCCGATCCAAAAAGCGGTTCTGGAGATATTGCGTCGAAACCGGCGCGTAAGAAGAATTTGGATGAAATTCCAGGTTTAATGATTACAATAGGGGTTCCCCGTAGGGGACGAACCCCTAATAATAATAATCGGTTTATTTCAAGCCGGCAGCCAATGGGGCTGAAAATACACAGACTTAACCTAGATCTTATCCTAATGGATCAACAGACTGATCCTGGCAGCTAACGAGAGCGCCTACATACTTCCAAGGGAGTAGGACGTGGGCAGGAGACTTTGTGGGTCCCCCGAGACGATCCGCCCAGATCTTGCCTTCACGGCCAGGGAAAGTTTTTGAGAGAACTTCCCCTGCCGGCGCGTGGGATTGAACCCCCGACACCAGAGCTAGCTCTCCCAATACAGAGTACTAAGCGCGCTCGGCCACCGTGACCTTGTGTGTGTGTTTGTGTGTGTGGCTCCGTGAGTGTGCTTGTCTGTGTGCGTATGAAAAAAGGAAACAAACAGATTTGACATTCCACCAGCATCCTTTGAAGTATTTTTTCCCTGCCACCCCAACACCGTAATGGGAACCGTGTGCTTTAATTGTTAGTGTTGGTTCACCGTAGAAATAAAATGGTAATTTGAGTCACTGGTGTGAAATTATTTTGTCTTTTTTATATTTATCATACAATGGCATGGTGATTGCTTATGTGAAAGGCTACAGTATACTTTTGGTTCAGTATTATTACATTGTATTCATCACCAATCAGTGTTATTATGCTCAGAGCTATCTCATAGCAACCAGTGTTATTATATCACTCTGTATATTGTATATATCTCTACTATCTATCGATGGTTGCCGCCTGCTTCTTTAATTCTGACTTATATGAAAAAGTTAAGCAGAACTAATTTGGGAAGTCACATACATTTTCACCAAGATGCCTCCACATGTTTCATGGTTCTTCGTAAAAAGAAATATTGTTCATGGATAGATGATGTGAATGAGTAAAACAGGAATAATAGATAATTAAATTGGTAGCTAACATATGATAATATATACTGAGATCTGCCTTGCGCGGGCCAATCGGCTTTCTGCAGAATCCCATTTTCTTATGTTCTTATGTTCTTATGAATATTACCCAAACAAATTAAATAATGTAAAGACATTGTTGTGTGTTTTACTGTATGATATACCATAACAAAATATAGCGCTGTTCCACTAATTTTTTTTAGGCTGGCAGGGAACATTATTTGTAAGTGTTGAAGGGAGGACCAGGGGAGGGGGGAGGTGTGGCCCATAAATCCTTCATATACACCATCTGGTACAATATAGACACCCATTAGTTAACAAGGTGGACAACAAACTATATTATTTTACGGTATATCTTGCCAATTAGCTATACAAATTCGGTATTTTTCTGAATACTAGGAAAGGTTGTTGTTCTATAGCTTTGTTGTGCCATTTTAGGTAGCATTAATTTTGTTATGTATTTGCAGAGTATGTAGAGTATATAAGTTAAATTGAGAGAGAGAGAGAGAGATGATGATGATGATGCTGATGATGATGGTGGTGACAATACCTGTACCTAGAGAGAGAGGGGAGAGGGGAGGAAGGGAGGAATGGGGGGGGGGGGCGGTCACACAGGAGTTAAAAACGTGTGATGTATGGGAGGTAGATTATAGTTACTGTTTTATTAATGTGGGGGCGTGATTCACGACAGAGAGAGAGAGAGGGAGAATGAGTGAGTACAAATGAGTACAAAGAAAATCAAGCAACAACAGGTCTAGTGACCCTTCTAGGCTGCTTGTCCTCCAAAACACTGAGGATCAAGTATCCAAACAGTGGTTTAGAGTGGGTAAGGAAACATTAGAAAGGGAACTACTGCCCTGGAACTAATGTCCGTGGCAGGATTGGGAAGTTAGTAGGGGACAGATGGGTTAGTAACTGAGGGGAGGATAAAATAAAGTTATTCATTTACAAACGCAGTCAGTCGCGGGTTTGATGCGAGATATTTGTCTAGGCGAAGTTTAAATGAATCAACGGTGCTGCAATCTATAATATCTCGGCGAAGCCCATTCCATAAGTTGACAACTCGATTAAAGAAGACATTTTTAGCTTCGTGTGAGTTAAAAGATTTACCAATAATTTTGCACCCGTTTCCCCGCGTGTAATTAGATTGGTCGATAGTGAAGTACTTACTACAGTTCATATTGTCGATGCCTTTGATGATTTTGAACACTTGAATTAAGTCGCCTCTTAATCTGCGCTGGGTTAAAGGAAATAGATTTAATTCTCTAAGACGCTCCTCGTATGGTTTGTTCTTTAGGCTAGGTATCATTTTGGTAACTCTACGTTGAACTCGTTCTAGCTTGTTTATATCTTTTTGGTAATAAGGGCACCAGGATTGAACGCAGTATTCCAGAAGAGGGCGGACTAAGGAATTGTAAAGGGTTAGGATAACGTCTTTGGATTTATGCTCAAATGACCTGCCTATAAAGCCAATTATTTTGTTTGCCTTCCTAACAACTTCTGAACATTGTTGACTCGGTTTTAGGTGAGTGAGTGAGTGTGGGGCTGTGAAAGTGAAGCTAACACTAATAACTACAGGTGAAGGGGGTGTAACGTAAATCTATTTGTATCAATTTCATTCCAACACCAAACACCTCGCAAAGATTAATTTAATGAAAGCAAGCATGTAATCTACCGGGATTCGAGATATTTTAAACGCTAAACATTACACCATCAATACAGTTTTGTTTATCATGTATATGCCCCAAGGGTTTGTTATTAAAACTCATTATAACACACATGCACACACACCCAATCATACACGCATGCACTTACAGAATTACTCAAACATACTTAAGTACACAGACACATGCATAGCACACATACTGAGGTACAATTCATCACAAACACACACACACACACACACACACAGAGAGAGAGATAGAGACGCAGCTGTTATTTCTGTAAAGCAGAGATAAAAATCACGTATTTGTCGCCTCAAAATACAAACTGAATTCCAGAGACAAAACTGTGAGTGAGGGGAGCTTCTCTCTCTCTCTCTCTCTCTCTCTCTCTCTCTCTCTCTCTCTCTCTCTCTCTCTCTCATAAAAGTAACTTTTTATAAATATACGTGTTTGTGTGGGTTGATGAAAAATTAAGAAACAATCGAGTTGGGAATAATGTAGGAATTACATTACTAATACTTATTTAGGTTTAGAGTATTCATGCAATGCTCTAGTTTATCTCTTATAACACAGGCATATCAGCTACAAGCAGTTTCGTATGGATCAATATATACAGTATGTGGTGGCTTACTTTGTGTTTACTCGTTTGTTTCACTGACTCCTATTTCCTCCTCAGTTCCTTGTCCATGTTCAATTCTCACAACATTCCTTCTAACCTTCTCCACATTTTTTCAGACTCATCAATGGAGGAAGCAGATCAAAACATCTACCATGGTAAGTGAATTGTACTTACCTTATTGTTTCTTCATTAATTGTACGGTCATAATACATACTCTGTTTTATGTACTCTTCGTATTAACATTTATTAATTTGTTTATTTATAATATTATTATAAGATCGCATCTCTTTCTTGCGCGACTTTCATATATAACTAAAGGGCTATTAGACCAAAATACAAATTTGTTAATTCAATTAGGTTAGGATTTGGTAGGATAATTTTACGTTTGCTATGTTTTACACGACTTCCATATGAAACAAAAGGGTAATTAGACCAAAATAATCACTCGTTAGGTAAGTTAGGGTAGGACTTGGTAGCTTATTTTAGGCTTGCTACGCTTTATTAGTTTTTTGTAATGAGTTAAGGGTTCCCCGACATCTCAACCAGTAGACCATTTCAACCAGTAGCTCTCATCCAGTGCCAAATCAACCAAGACCAACCAAACCAGTGCCAAAATATAGTACTAACCTAACCTAACCTAACCGTATGGTTGCTTTGGTACTGGTTGAGATCTACTGGTTGAAATGGTCTACTGGTTGAGTTGACCGGTCACCGCATTTAAGTACTGGGTAGCGAGGTGGTCAGGTAGCGAGATTACTAGCACCCTAAATCAATACCCACCCTTCACTGCCTGTCGCCCCGAGTGTCGTTTTCATTGAATTATTTACTAGTTAGTTTACTCACTTCAGTTTTGGGTTTCTATTATTTCACTCAGTGGTGCCTCTCTCTCTCTCTCTCTCTCTCTCTCTCTCTCTCTCTCTCTCTCTCTCTCTCTCTCTCTCTCTCTCTCTCTCTTAGTTGTTGCTTGCACGATCTTGTAGTAACCTTTGACTGATATTTTGTTTTTGTTTTATCTAAAAAGAGTAGGCTACTGCTTTACTAGGCTACAGTGACACCAGGGCCATCTGTTGATACAGTATATTAACCCCTTGTGTGCAGTCACACTTTATTTTTATATAATCTCTATTTGGTGAATTGTATATTTAGTTACATATTCTGTTATATATATATATTTGCTTAAGGTTAGGTTATCACACCTGGTAGCCTATTTCTGCGTATTTCAATTTTATTATTTTCGGTTAGGCTATTCAATGCTGGTAGCCTATTGGTGCGTATTTCAATTTGTTTTAAACTTTGGTTAGGCTATCGCCCCTGGAAGCCTAATTCTGCGTATCTCAATTTTTTTGTTTTCGGTTAGGCTATCACCCCTGATAACCTATTGTTGTGTATTACAACATATTTGTTTTCGGTTGAAGTGATTGAAGTGTTTCTAAAGTGAGTGAAGTGTTTTAAAGTGAGTTAAGTGTTTTAAAGTGAGTTAAGTGTTTTAAAGTGAGTGAAGTGATCTGAAGAAACTGACTGTTACCATGCCTCGCACTTGTACGAACTGCACCGGTAGGTTTGGTGAGTCCATGTTTGTTACTGTCGATCTTCAAGTCTGCCGTCTCTGCCAGCAACGAGAGAATTTGACAGTGAAATTAGATGAAGCCTACAACAAGATCAACGTCCTCACCATGAAGCTGGAATCACTCCAAGAGTTTGTAACACTCAACGTTGGAGTACCACAAACTTCAATTGTCACCGCAACTCCAGCAGCCACCAACGCCCCAACGTCAACTGCCAACAATTCAACGCCTGCAGTAGCCATTTCATCTGATAGTTCTGATACTCAAGAAACAAATAGTAACTCTCTTCCCCCTCAAGACAACTTCCGTGTCGTGAGGAACAACGTTTGCCCCAAGACCAGGAAACCCATACCGATTACCGAGTGTCAAAACCGCTTCCAGATACTCACAGACTCAGATGACGAAGCAGAAATAGAAGAAGTCCGGCTCGTGGGAGACTCGATGATACGTGGACAGCTCACAGAGTTTTGCGCCAGAGCACCTAAGACCAGGAAGCGTTTTTGGTATCCCTGGTGGTGGTGTGGACGACGTAGTTGCTGCAGTTGACGAAGTATCTAAGCTGGCCCCTGCTAATACAATGTACGTCATCCACGTTGGATCCAACGATGTACAGCGAACCCGGTCGGAAGATTTGCTTTTAAAGTACCAGCAGCTGATCAAGTCGTTTAAGGAGAAGTCATCAAGGATCATCGTCTCAGGAATCGTCCCCCGGCTTGGTGTAGAGAGCCGATTTTACAACATAGCCACCAGCACAAATCGTTGTCTAGCAAACCTCTGCAGGAAGGAAAACGTGGGATTCGTTGACACCTGGGACAATTTCTACTACGATGACTATTTGTTTTCGGACGATGGAGTTCATCTGAACCAGGTGGGAGCAGCACGTTTTGGGCGTCTTCTCAACGATGCGGTGAAGGATTTTCGGAGAAGAAATCGACTCAGCACAGGACAACCAGGAAGGAGGACCAAAGACAGCGAGGGCGGCAACCTGCGAAGGAATTAAATTCTAATCTGTCAAGAACCGCGAATTTGGATAAAGCTCCACCAACACGACCCAAATTCAAAACCGCCAGGGATAACGACCGAGGACCGATGTCAGCCATGAATGTAAATGTAGATCCGACCAGAACCAAAAATTTGATTAAAGAACGTTCTGTGAGTTCTAAAACCGCAACTTTAAAGGTTTTCTATGCAAACGCTCGTAGCATACGCAATAAATTTTCAGATTTAGAGGAACTAGTGTTTACTGAAAATTATGATGTGATTGGTATAACAGAATCTTGGCTCAATACAGTAGATAGAGACTTTTTAGCAGAGTATTCACTTCCCGTTTATGTAATGTGTGAGAAAAGCCGGATAAATAAAAATGGAGGTGGCGTTTTATTTTATATCAAAGAAAGTCTTAACCCGACCCTCTTGTCAAAACCTCAAATTGTGAACGTCGACACATCTTTTGTGCTAATAAAGAATAATAAAGGTACAAAAATAATACTTGCATTAATATACAGACCTCCAGCTCAATCAGTGCAAACTGACCGAGAAATTTATGAACAAATTGCAGATGTAAGTAACTCACAAGATACCGTATTTTTTGGCGACTTTAATTTACCTGTGACCAAGTGGGGCGATACTCTTACTTCACACTCCGGACATGACTTGTATACGAACTTGCAAGAGAGTTCGCTTTATCAATTTGTTCGAACACCGACCCGTGGTAATAACGTTCTTGACATTGTACTTGCAACAAATGAAGAATTAATAGAGAATTTGAATGTTGGTGGTGAATTCAGTAACAGCGACCATCGTGTGATAACTTTCACTTTAAACTTTACTAGTAACGAACCAAATAGTAGCATCGAAAAAGTCCCTAATTTCAAGAAAGCAAACTTTCATAAACTTAGAGCTATGTTTAAAGAAACTGACTGGAGCTTTTTAATTAACAATAACGACATAAATACATCTTTGAAGTTATTCAAAACCGCTTACCTAAAAGCAGTGCAAGACTGCATACCATCGAAAATACGGCGTCCAGGCCATAATAATAAGCCCAAATGGTGGAATAAAGATATTTCAAACTGCCTGCTTGCTAAAAAATTTGCTAATGATAGATTACAATCCTCACAAAATGACGAAGAACGGGTGAAATTTGTAGAGCTACGACGCAAAGCCAAAAAGTTAATTAAGCAAAGTAAAAAGACCCTAGAGTTACATATTGCGAATCAAAGTAAAACAAACCCGAAAGAATTCTATAGTTATATCAGAAAGAAAAAAGTAGTTACTTCAACTGTTGGACCGTTAGTCGATGAAAATGGAGAATACACCAAAGACGAAGTACAAATGAGTAATGCCCTCAATACCTTCTTTGCATCAGTTTTTACAACAGAAGACCTCAGTGATATCCCTACACCATCGCCGATTCAGATTGATAATTCAGATGTTCTAAGCAATATCACCGTTACAGAGAGAGAAGTATTGAATTGTTTAGATAAACTCAAGGTAAATAAAACGCCTGGACCTGATACAATCTCGCCTAAAGTTCTGAAGGAAGCTAAGGATGAGCTCTCCAAACCACTGACATTACTATTCAATAAATCCTTGCAGTCTGGAACTATGCCTGATCAGTGGAAGATAGCCAACGTAACACCGATATTCAAAAAAGGCAGCAAATCCCTACCCAGTAACTATCGTCCAATTAGCTTAACCTCAGTTGTATGTAAAATGCTAGAAACGGTCATAAGAGACAGACTCGTAAATCACTTAGAGGAAAATAACATACTTAAAGATACTCAACACGGCTTTCGTAAAAAACGTTCCTGTTTAACAAACCTCTTAGACTTCTTCCACGATATCCTCAACCTCTACGATGAGAGTAAAGCTGTAGATATTATATACCTTGATTTTCAAAAGGCCTTTGACAAAGTTCCCCACAAACGTTTACTGCTAAAACTAAAAGCGCATGGAATACAAGACGGTGTGTTGAAATGGATAGAAAATTGGCTCAGCGACAGAAAGCAAAGAGTAGTCATAAACGGTAAGGCATCTAAATGGACCAATGTAAGTAGCGGGGTACCCCAGGGATCGGTACTAGGACCAATTCTCTTTCTAATTTACATCAACGACATAGATGAGGGTCTCACCTGTACAATCTCAAAATTTGCTGACGATACAAAAATTGCAAATAGCGTACTCTCAAAAGATCAAGTTGACGATATGCAACACAATCTAGATAAATTGTCATGTTGGGCCCAAATTTGGCAAATGAGTTTCAATACGGATAAATGTAAAGTACTACATATCGGATACCTAAATGAGAAAGCAAACTATTCGATGAATGGCACTCAGCTTAAGAATGTAAACAGAGAAACCGATCTGGGAGTAACAATATCGAGTAACCTAAAACCGAGTCAACAATGTTCAGAAGTTATTAAGAAAGCAAACAAAATAATTGGCTTTATAGGCAGGTCATTTGAGCTTAAATCCAAAGAAGTTATCCTAACCCTTTACAATTCCTTAGTCCGCCCTCTTCTGGAATACTGCATTCAATCCTGGTGCCCTTATTACCAAAAAGATATAAACAAGCTAGAACGAGTTCAACGTAGAGTTACCAAAATGATACCTAGCCTAAAGAACAAACCATACGAAGAGCGTCTTAGAGAATTAAATCTATTTCCTTTAACCCAGCGCAGATTAAGAGGTGACTTAATTCAAGTGTTCAAAATCATCAAAGGCATCGACAATATGAACTGTAGTAAGTACTTCACTATCGACCAATCTAATTACACGCGGGGAAACGGTTGCAAAATTATTGGTATATCTTTTAACTCAAACGAATCTAAGAATTTCTTCTTCAATCGAGTTGTCAACTTGTGGAATAGGCTTCCCCGAGACTTTATAGACTGCAGCACCGTTGATTAATTTTAACTCCGCTTAGACAATATCTCTCATCAAACCCACGACTGACTACGTTTGTAAATGAATAACTTTTTTTTATCCCCCCCTCAGTTACTAACCCCTCTGTCCCCTACTAACTTCCTAATCCTGCCACGGACATTAGTTCCAGGGCAGTAGTTCCCTTTCCAATGTTGCCTTACCCACTCTAAACCACTGTTTGGACACTTGATCCTCAGTGTTTTGGAGGACAAGCAGCCTAGAAGGGTCACTAGAACTGTTGTTGCTTGATTTCCTTTGTACTCTTTTGTACTCTCTCTCTCTCTCCCTTTCGTTCTCTCTCATGCTCACTCACTCTCACCCCCCCCCCTCTCTCTCTCTCTCTCTTTTCCTCTCATCCCAATTCATTTCCCCCCCCACTCTCTCTTTCTTTCTTTTCCTCTCATCCCTAGTAAGTCCCCCCCCCCCCCCCCCCCCCCCGGCTGCACCACTCCTGCCGCCAAGTGTCAAAAAGTACCGGCCCTCCCTTCAAACCTCGGTTTATGAGGGGAAATAGGGGTATAAAATAAGGGCCCCTAGGACCATCCCCCCACCCCCAAAACCCGACCCAAATTTCTTTTTAAAGTGCCGACGTAACAGAAACTACCCTCACCCCCCACCAACACTTGCAACCTGAATCAGCAACATCGGAACAACTCTTTAAGGGAAGTGACCACTCCAACATTTTGTACCTTTCGTTTTTGCAAATTCTCTCTCACTAACCCCAAATCATGGCACCGACCATAATTAAATGCCCCTCCTGTAACAAGAACTACTAAAAGGAATGGTATCCGCGTCATGGGTATCCAAATGCCAAGTGTTTTATGTGTTTAACTGGTGAAAACCTTTTGCTCTTGGAGTGCACATTAGAAGCACACAAGGCACAGGCTGACGAACTGAAGCGAGATAATCTCACACTAAAGGAGACTGTAGGTGTACTTTCGCATCAAAATTTCTTACTAAAAGAGCGAGTAAATGACAGAGAGTAAGCAAGTCGACGTTGTTAAAAATCCTCAAAAAGAAAACCCATCCAATGATCTATTTCAGACAGTAGTCAACAGGCGTAACAAAAACAAATCCCAAGGGATTGGGAAAGCGATTACCAGGTATCCCTATCAAAAACAGATTTGCTGTTCTCGCCGAAAACAATGAAAACGAGGTAACTGACCACGTGAATGGGAATGGGAATGGGAAAGCGACACCAGGTAACCCTATCAAAAAGAGATTTGCACACGAGGTAACTGACCGCGTGAAAGCAAGCTCGAAAGGCAAGAAAATTCCTGACGGGAAAACAACGAAACCATCAAATCACGGAGTCAGCGGGAAGGAGAAACTCACCCTAGTTTATGGTGACAGTCTCATGCGAGGTCAAGGAGCTGCCTTTGCCACCAAGAACAGTGGAAAAAGGTCAGTAAAGGTCATTCCCGGCGGTAAAGTCGAACATATCTTGAAAGACATAACTAACTCCGCCATACCAGAGGGCACCTGTTTAGTCGTCAATGTTGGCTCAAATTACTGCTTTGACGGAGGTATGGCCCCAATTAAGACCATAGAAAAAGATTTCGAGAACCTAATTAAAGTCATGAAAAGGAAGACCACGAAATGTGTGGTAAGCGGCGTCATACCCCGGATTAAAACAAGCTCATACGGACAAAATAGAGCCATAGAAATTAACAACGCAGTCAAGGTCATGTGCGAACAAGAGAAGGTACTATATGTGGATAATTGGACCACCTTTGTAGGGAACTCGTCCATGTACAGCGGAGATGGCATTCATTTATCAGAAAAAGGCGTTCAGCACATGAGTGACACCCTAAATCACGCAACCTACATTGCCCATGAAAACAACACCAGTCAGGACTGAGAGATAACTATGCTAATAGACTCCTCTGAGTATTGACATCGCTACCCCCGGAAAAGCCCTCCCACAACCCCACCCAATCAAACTAATGAAATAAATACCCCTTTTGGTTTAAAACTCACGCATCGTAACCCACCCGCACAGTTAAGAGAAATAAATAACCCCGCCCAACCCTTCCAAGTCCATCACAACCATTTACATGAAACCGTCAACCCCAATGGCCCACAAGTTGCGAAAATTTACCCATCTGAACCCCAAAACAAACTAAACAACCCCACCCAACCCCATCCAAGCCAACCCAACCAATTGAATGAATTTGACAACCCGCCGCGGCTTCAAGTCACAACCCTAAACCCATCCTTACCAATAAGAAAAACAAATCCAGCGCATGCTGAGAGAAATTATATAAAAAATAATATCCATAAATGCCTGCTCAATAAGAAACAAAATAGACGAACCCAAATGTCTGTTATTAAATGAGAAAGTTGACGTTATTTGTATAACGGAAACACATCTGAACTTTACAAATAAAGATCTACTTCATGAATATCACATAGAGCCATATACATTTTTTTCATAAAGACCGTAACAATGGAAAACAAAGAGGGGGGGTTGCAATGTACGTTGCAACCTACTTAAACCCAGTTGAGGTGACTCTCCCCGAAAGTAATGCAGAAATAGTGTGCGTCAAAATAAATACAAAAAACATTAACTTAAATATCACTACAGCATATCACTACAGCGTACCGACCACCGAGACTAACTGTTGCCGATGATACCATTTGTTATGAAATACTAGAGAAAACCCTTAATTCCGACGAAACAGTTTTACTAGATGACTATAACCTCCCCCTAATTGACTGGAATACCCTGACCGGAAAAAATGCTGAGTCACGCCTAATGACAAGCTTCATCCAGGACAATTTTTTGACTCAACACGTAAAACAGCCGACGCGAGACAGGAATATATTAGACCTCGTAATCACTACCCAAGAAAATCTATTATCAAACCTGGATGTAGGTGAACATCTGGCAACGTCCGATCATAAAATCTTATGAATCAACGTTATAAGCAATTATTCCACAGTAAAAACAACAGGAATGATTTCGGACTTTAAAAACGCAAATTATGACGGACTTAAGGAATCGCTATCAAACATACACTCAAACCTCATACATATAAACGAAGTAAATGAACTATGGGGACATTTTAAGTCTACAATTACAGAAGCGCATAAACAATTTGTACCCATGAAACCAAAACGTAATACGAAATCAAGTATGCCCCCTTGGTACAGTAGAGACAATGGCAAGGCAATAAGGAAAAGGAATCAACTCCACAAACTTGTAAAAATAACACAAACACTGAAGTAATTAAAAACTTGTACAAAAATAGTAGAAGGGAAGTGAAACTAATAATTAGGGCGAACATACAAAATTACGAAATGACTATTGCCAGAGAGAGTGCCACAAACCCCCCAAAATTCTACAGTTACGTAAATAAAAATAAACAGATCAAAAGCGGAATCGGACCGCTAATAGAAGATGGCCAGACAATAACAGGTGACACAAACACGGCAAATATGCTCAACAAATATTTTGGCTCGGTTTTCACAGAAGTTATCGATCATACCCCTGAAAATAACACCTCAACTCATGTGATAGGAGATTTCACCATCAGTGTTAGCGAAGTACAAAGCAAATTGAGTAATTTAAATGTAAATAAGACCGCGGGACTCGACATGCTCCACCCGAAAATAATTAAGAATGTTAAGGACGAAATAGCAAAACCCCTGACACAACTATTTAACTTATCATTACTACAGGGGGTTGTACCGAGTGATTGGAAAGATGCGAACATTACGCCGATATACAAGAAGGGTAGCAAGGCCTAAGCGAGTAATTACATACCAATTAATCTAACTTCAATTGTAGGAAAAATCATGGAAAAAATCCTTAGAGGTAAGATAGTAGATTACCTCGAATCAAACAACCTAATCAAAAATAGTCAACACGGCCTTAGATCAAATAAGTCATGCCTAACAAATTTGATTGAATTTTATAACAAACTATTCACATATAACAACATGACGAAATCACTAGATATAATCTTCTTGGACTTTCAAAAAGCTTTCGACAAGGTGCCACACCGAAAACTATTGGCTAAACTGGAGAGGATAGGTATCAAAGGTGAAATTCATTCTTGGATAAAAAATTGGCTTACAGACAGAAGACAGAGAGTGGTGATAAATGGAGTGGAATCGGAGTGGGAGCCTGTCACTAGTGGAGTTCCACAGGGTTCAGTCCTTGGACCGGTCCTGTTTCTCATTTAACGATATTGATGTAGGGGTAAACAACACCATTTCCAAATTCGCCAACGATACAAAAATAGGAAATACAGTCCTGAATGAAGATGATAGAAATGCGCTGCAATCTGATTTAAACAAGATATCAGAGTGGTCGAAAAAATGGCAGATGCCCTTCAATGTCGATAAATGTCAGGTGCTGCAGGTTGGTAGCAGAAATATGAAATACAAATACGAAATGAATGGCAAACAAATAAAAACCGCAACGGTAGTAAAAGACCTAGGGGTACTAGTATCTGAAAACCTAAAAACTTCCGACCAATGTATAGCAGCTGCAAATAAGGCAAACATATCATTGGGCTTTATTAAACGAAAATGTACATATAAACATGAGAACGTAATAGTGCCACTGTTCAAAAGTATGGTGAGGCCCCACCTTCAATATGGTGTGCAGTTCTGGTCACCTTATCTGATCAAGGACATTGTAAGACTCGAGTCAGTACAGCGTAGAGCGACGAAGATGATACCCTCATTAAGAAATAAATCATATGAAGAAAGACTTAAACGATTGAACCTGTTCTCATTAAAAAAGAGGAGGTTGAGGGGTCAGCTTATTGAGTGCTTTAAGATACTAAAAGGTTTCGAGATGTAAATGCACTATTCACATTAAACAATACTAATCAAACTCGCGGAAATGGAATGAAATTAAAAACCAAAAAGGCAAACCTAGATGTCACAAAGAGTTTCTTCACCTACAGTGTGGCGACAGAGTGGAATAAACTACCAGCGAGAGTGATGGAGAGTGACACAATAAACGCTTTCAAGGGAAGGCTTGACCTCTATCTACAGAGGGCTGGGGTGAATTTTTTTTTTTTTTTTTTATGTATGTATGTATGTATGTGTATGTGTGTGCACTGTACAGTATGTATATATATATATATATATATATATATATATATATATATATATATACTGTATATATATATGTATGTATGTATGTATGTGTATATGTGTATATATGTGTGTATATGTATATACAGTATATATATATATATATATATATATATATATAGTTTGTAAGGCCAGACTGCCTAGTAAGGACCTTGAGGTCTGTTTGGTCTGTGTATCTATGCAGCTCTATGTAGCTCTCTCTCTCTCTCTCTCTCTCTCTCTCTGTCTCTCTCTCTCTCTCTGTCTCTCTCTCTCTCTCTCTCTCTCTCTCTGCTTCTGCTTCTGCTTTATCTTTTTTCTTTCTTAGTTTGTCCTTTTCTTTTTCTTCTGTTCTTCACTTCTTCCTTTTCTTCTTCTTCTTCTTGTGTGTGTGAATTAAAGAGAGAGTGAGTTTGTGAATTAGTTAGGTGGTCGGTCCCAACACATAAATCATCGTTGTTCTGCTTTCATAGATTAGTTTATGAGTGGTGTTATGTTGGCGGTGTACGGTCGCGCTAATAAGTCATGTCCCAGCTGTCATTACGTTTGACTCGCTCTGTGCTGTAATAATGTCTGTCGGATGTTGAATAGGGTGGGTAAATGTAGGAACATGTTTGTATATCTCACTCAAAAAGAAGAAATCATGTTTAAATATTGCTGATACCAATTATTATTGATCAAAACATAATTGGTGCCGAGACATCACTTATTAGGCCGACTGTACAGGGCTCGACAGTATTAGGTTACATTGAGTCGTTGTTCTATAGTGCCATTTGTTGGTCCATGTGTAGACCTTTCAATATACTGTAGGTGTAGGTCTAATTGACCCGTTTAGGTTAGCTTAGGAAAGCCTAGGTAAGTGTAGGTTTGGATAACGATTACCAGCTTAAGCTTGGTAGACTACAATTAATTTAGATTGGGTTTTAGGTTTGGTTCACAGTTAATTTGATTAGGCTAGTTTAGAAAAGCTTAGGTTAAGTAAGATTAGGCTAATTTAGGTTCATTAGATTGTGGGTGTTTACACTGTTTAGGCTAAGATAAGGTTAGATTCACTAGGTTAGGTTAGCTTATTGCATATTGTATGTATGTATTGATGACAGTTTTAAAGCAAACGTGAGTATAAAGACTTGGGAACGAATAGAATAAGTAACACCCGTTCTTAACATTAATCATTCATTACAAACCCCAATGTACTTGAATAAATTAATGAAAGCATATGGTCCTCCCGGGATTCGAACTCGGGACACCACACCCAGAACATAAGCATCTAAACCATTACACCATCACAGGCGAAAGGACTTACATACTACTACAAGTTGGTCGGTGCAGAGAGCTCAACATTCTCAAGTTGCAGCCAATCGTTACTCAATGGCACTTCCTTGACACCGCGTAGCACTAATGCGTCGCTGTTATTACGGTTAGTTCTTTTCATTGGTGATGAAGAGTAATTTGCTACCGCTTTCGTCAAATTATCCCTTTCGCGCACAGGACTGTTCTGGGTATGGTGTCCCGAGTTTGAATCCCGGGAGGACCATATGCTTTCATTAGATAATTCAAGTGCATTGGGGTTTGTAATTGATGATTAATGTTAAGAACAGGGTGTTACTTAAGACTTAGAAGCCTTTGTGACCATCAGGAGTGTTTAGATTTGTTTAGTTTAGTTACTTCCACCTCTGCAGTTGTCCTTGAGTTGCTGTGGGCAGAAAACTAATTTTGGAGAGGTAATTCTAAGATTGAGAGAACTCTATTTCTGAATACAAATCGGCAACCCCAGCGTCCAGAGGATAGCGAGAGTTATATTATGTCTTTTACTTATATACATATTATGAATTAACTATATTTTCCCCTTTTCACTCACTTTAATATACTTTGCACGCTTGTCATACGACTACAAATTGTATAATATATATATATATATATATATATTAGAACGCCTTCGTGTTTCTGTATTTTTCAAAACTGTTTTCCCAATTTCCTGTTGCCTAGTCCCTTGGTTTTCCTTCCTTCCGTCCATCAGCTTCCCCTACCATACTATTAACCATTATTATATTCCCGTACGTTTCTACCACCACCCCAGACAGAGTCCTCTCCCACAGTTTGTCCTCGGGGGGGGGGGGGGGGGGGGTAATTTAGTCTGGTGACACTGGTGGTCTGAAGCACGACACCTTTCATTGTTTATACCTGCTTAACCTCAGTATTGATAATGCAGTCGACCTAGAAACTTTAGTTAGTTTTCCTATTTTAATGTTTGGAATTAGGATGCCTCCGATTCAAAAAATATTAACGCTTAAACCAGGTTCCTATTTACAAGGGACTGGGGTTCTCGAAATGGGTCTCCAGTCCTGAACATTTACTTTGCTTGCAGTGTGCTGGTTTAATAATCCAGAAGGGTTGATAGCCTCTTAAGTCCTATTTTAACTAACCTATTTACACTGCTAGGTGAGGCAAGGGACTGGAGTTTTCGCAGAGAGGCTCCAGTCCTGACGTTATTCTTGACTTACAGTGTGCTGGCTTCATAATCCAAGAGTTGATAGCTTCTGAAGTCCTATTTTAAACTAACTAACTAACTGGCTTAGTAATCCAATAGGGTTGATAGTCTCTGAAGTCCTATTTTAACTAACTAGTCAGTTTTTCTATTTATATATTTGGAATTTGGTTGCCTCAGTATAAAATATATTGCCGCTTAAACCAGGTTCATATATATACGTATGCTATCACAGGTGAAAAAGAGGCAGTGTGTGTAAGGAGACAATGAAGGGGGGGGGGGGGGGGGACTTCACTTATTTAAATATTTCGGTATGGTTGGGTGGGGAAATATTCACTGCTTGTAAGAATGAAATGCTTAGCCATTGACATCGGTAATTTGGGAAACTTTCGAATAACATTTAAATATGTCTTACACTTTGGGGAAGATAACAGATTATCTATCTCACCACATTGGTTTATTCCAGTGTGTTTTATGAAAAGTATTATAACATTATATACAGCATATTTTGTTTCTGTTGGAAATATCGTGGTTGTATGTGTGACCAGACACCTCACCCAGTAATCCATTTTAACCCCTTCAACACCATGACACCTTTTTACCTTTGATTCAGGCTAAAAGTTTAAGATTGTATGCAGTTTAAGACGGACCATGGTTATCAAGAGGTTATTGAGATCGTATTTACGCATTTCAGTCGTATAGGGAGATTATGTACTGAATAAAAATGCCTAATGCCGGTAGTGGTAAAGGCAAAATCATTGGTTTCGATGAGTCCTGAATTATTTTCCTTATGGACTGTCATATAGGCTATTTGGATTAGTGTGTGTGTGTGTGTGAGGAGCACCATACTAATTGGTTATATGTTTATGGGAACTTTACAAATATTTGTGAATCTGAGGGTATGATTGATGCGAACTAGTGATACAGTCGAATAAATTGTGAGAGAAAGAGAATAGCTATGAATAATTGTAGTGTGCTATTCTGGTTCCATTGCCAGCCATTTTTATAACATTGCTATAATACCAGAAGTAGATGCGTAGTTTGTTCGCATTTAGAAAGAAACTGCATAACCAACTCTACGACATTAACATACGGAATTGGCCTTTAACCAATTTAGTGAGTTTATATGATGATAAAGAAAATATATTTATTCACCATTGATCATGAGTTGCAACCTTGAATTTTAGCATTGTGTTTAATTTTCCACTGGGCGATTGCATTTGTAATATTCTGTATTATATGCAAATAACATGTATCTCAAATATATGTTTGATGATGATATTTATTTAGTATTGTGTTCTCTCCACTAACCAACTTTACTCCTAAACTCGATTAATGAAATTAACAAACACATGTGGCAGTCCGGGGATTCAAACCCAGGACGCTCATACCGATAATCAACACACTTATGCATTGCACCACGAAGACAGTTAAAGAATGCTGCACAAGCCTACCATTTATTATGCAGTTTCGAATCCTGCATACCAATCAGAAATATAAATTACATAATATTACTGAGTGGGCCTTGAGCATAATGCTGGCCCACCATTGTGATGTGAGGAGAGGAGAGTTAGTTATACTGTACAGTACATCAGACTTAACGCCCTCAGGTCACTTGCTCACACAAAATTTGGACACAACAAAGAAACTACCACCACAGTATATAAACAATACATAAGATCAGTAATGGAATACGCAAGCCCAGCCTGGGCTTCTAACCTAGCTGAAACACATCATAAGACCTTACAGACTATTCAAAACAAAGCCCTGAAGATCATTACAGGCTGCACAGCTACTGCACCCACAGATCATCTACATCAAGAAACCAAAATCCTCAAAGTCAAAGACCATCTGGACATGAGAGGCACTCAATTCCTGGCAGCAGCCTCCACGAACCAAGACCATCCACTAAACTACATGGCAACACACCCACAGACACCAAGAAATATCAAAACAACACCCAGCACACGGTATCACACACAATTATTGTCCTCTCTCCCTCCCTGCCCACCCCGAACCAACTTCCAGAAGCACATCCATACTCATGTCTCTCGCCAATCCATCCACTCACTCACAGACAACACGCAGCTGCATGCACGACCTCCCGAAATCCATCCTTCCGAATCCTCCCTCCCTCGCGAGGACAGAGTCCACCTGGCCAGGCTGAGATGCGGACACCATCCAGCTCTCCTGAGCTATCAGAAGAGACTGGATGACTCCGTTGTCGACGCCTGCCCGGGATGTAACACAGCACCCCATACCATTAAACACATCATCGAAGACTGCATTTCACACAACCACTTACGCCAACAACACAACCTACACTCAATGAGAGCTCTGTGGGAAAGCCAGATCGTGGCCATGGCCTTCCTCAGGGACTCTGGGCTATTCGGCCAGGCAGCTTAGGGAACAACAACAACAACAACAATGTTTTACCCTCACTCAGCTTTGGTACACTCATTTATTTTTCAATAAACACTTTAAATTGGCACATAAACACACATAAATGTGGCACACAAGTACAAATATTGTTCCTCAAATGTCCCCCGCTATAAAATTAAAAATTAAATTAAAATATATTAAAATTAAAATATATTAAAATTAAATAAAATAAAATTACGCTTGAAAGGTAACACACTGATAATTGCATTGCTTTCAGAGTTGACCAAAATAATTGCCCTTACTGCTGACGTGTAGTCTTTGTCTTAAAAAATTATCAAGATTTTGTTTGCATGTGAAGGTAATATATATTAAGAAATATGATACTATAAATAGTCTTATGTTGTATACTAAGAATAATTCCCCATACAGAAAAAAAGAATAAGACATAATTATGTATCCTCTTACAAACGCTCAATACATTATTTCCTGTTCCTTGAGTCTTTACATAACATCACTTCAATCTCTTTTAAGCTGCTTCCACTTCTCTCTCTCTCTCTCTCTCTCTCTCTCTCTCTCTCTCTCTCTCTCTCTCTCTCTCTCTCTCTCTCTCTCTCTCTCTCTCTCTCTCTCTCTCTCTCTCTCTCTCTCTTCTTTATTTGTTCTCCCAAGTCTTTCAACATTTTCCCCAACCATCTTATCTGCACTTATATTTGTTCACACATTTTATCTGCAGTGAGTTCGCATTGCTATAAGAACCATTTATCAGTTCGGGCATTTCTGTTTAACACTGGAAATCAAAGTTAATTTTTGCTTTTGAACATTTGCAACATCCAAGTTTGAAATGCTAGGTGTGATCGTGTGAAGGGAATTTAATCCTACCGAAAATGCCCAGGCCCAGTCCAGTGGTGGTGCCTGGCGTGGGTTCGAACCCTGGTTAGGGACCTCAGTAGGTTTTATCAGACTGGCGCAGTTTCGTACCCTGGTCAGGGATCTCAGTAGATTTTCACCAGACTCACTCGCTAACCCACTGTACTACCACGGACGTACAATAGGATAGCAACCTTAGTTTTCCTTGAAAGAACCAGGTGATAGTCTTGTGGTGATTCATGTAGTGGGTTTATTTGACTTCGCCACACACGACTATTTTATGCTATCCCAGACGTCAACTCGGGTAGTTTTGTGGTTGAGGGATTTTTGCGGTGTTACGCTGGCCAGATTGCCAGAATGTGCTCGTACTCGCTAGCGCTCGCCAGGGCAGTGGAATGGGCTATAATAATCGTAGAACGATGTTCTTTCTTTCCTGGTATTCATGTAGTCACAGCCAGATCAGTGGTGGTCTTTGTTCTCGTCTGTGACACATGGAAATATTTTATATCAGTAATAGAGAGTAAGATATGCAGTGTGAAGTTAAGGAGAAAGAGCGAGGTAGGCAGCGAGGTTGTATTATGTGCGTGTGTATGTACGTGTGCCTCCCTCGCTCGCGCGGGCTTTCCCACGCCCTTGATTGGCTGGCGGGCCTGGCGCATCCTAGGACGCTTGCTTTTCATGACGTAGTGGTCTGTGATTGGGTGCCGCTGTCCTAGTGTTGGTGCTGGGGGGTTCCCCGCTGCGTATCTCCTTAGAGCTTGGCATAGTGTGCTTGGTCCTAGACATCCCTTGCAATCTGTTCCCCAATCTAACCCCCTGTACTACTGTTTCTCTCTCTGAACTTCTTCTTTTCCATTACTTCTCATCTTTATTCAATTACTTATCCTTTCTGGTTCTGCATACGACTTCCATAGTCGGCCAGTCGTATTACCAGCACCAGTTCTCACATATATGTTTTGCACTAGCTTTAGGGATTATTAGTCATAGTCACATGAGTCATATTATCATTGGGTGCTTCTAATTATTGAGTTGTTCTTTGTTACTATTTAATGCTAGACAGTGGAGGGTATCTTTAGTCATTGTCTGAGTTATGTACATGGCAAGTCAGAGCCTGTACGACTTCGACGGAGCAAGGTGCCTGTAACCCTTTTGCTTATTTCTCCTTTGCGAGTGTAGCAGTATACAAGCGAAGGGCTTTTGCCTACACTTTCTTGTATGCTCGCTACCTCATTGTGTTGACCTTTGTGGAGCGCCAGGGTAAGACCAGATACTTGAGATCTGGACTTACCAAGAGAGCCTCCTAGTCACTTAACGTAACATAAGGGAAATCTGTTCAAGGGGAGACAGTAGGCTACGAGCATGCTTGGTCTCTGCCTAGCCTCCTGGTGCCTTTTATGCCGCTGCTAGACTTTATTAGTAATAAAGACAGCATTGTGTTTATTAACTTTAACTGTGTATGCTTTAGGAATTCACATATTATTTTAGCCTAGGTTGATGCTTGGTGCACAACCCAGTATGGCTGTTACTTTGGCTAAGGAAGTACTGTTTTGAGTGGTTATTACTAGTGCTGTCACAGAGTTGTTGCACTCCCTTGTTATATATATATATGTATCCTACTTATTGGTGTATTTAAGATACACGCTTTGGTGTCCTGCCCCTGCATTATTTCTGTTCTATATTAACGAGCATCTTAGAGCATCAGACGTTTTCAGAAGATTCCATATCTGTTTGCTGTAGGACTAGACTACCACTGTTTTCATAGAGCATTGAAGAGTTTAGTGTTGAGTACAGGCTCAGACTAAAGTTAACGTAAGTATATACTCCTTTATTAAATCTTGTTATAGTTTATTCAAGCATTGTTATTACTTAAGAGCATTTTATTAACGTAAAGTACTTCTGTTGTGAGTAGGCTTTGCCGTCACCGGAAAGCCTTTGTAGAAGTGCACTAAAACCCAGTTAATTGATACCCTGTTATCCAGTAGATTAACTCTGGAGGGTTTAAGTGTTTTGTTCACAGGCGTAATAGTTCGAGGGTTTGGAATTAGTGTACCGTTGTTGCAGATATAGCCTATCATCTAGTCCATTAATAAGTGCCCTTGTTTATTTCGTAGTGCCGGTCATAACAAATGGCGACCTTAGACCAGAATATAGTGAACTGAATATTGCATTTTTTTTTGGAGAAATCTTATTGCCATTTGGGGTTGAATTTATTTCTCGCATTGTTGGCAGTGGACATTGTTTTGAGGATATATAGAACTTGTTGGAGTTTATTGGTGACCTAGTATTGCACTCAAGAACATCTTCGAATATTTTTTTGTGAATAAAGCTACGCGAGAGTTTGGCTATTTTTGTCTTGACTTGAGAATTTTTTTGTTGACTCCATCATGTCACTGGACGGGTCTGAACATAGTGAGGGCACAGGCGAGGAGGTGAAGAAGGTGGAGTTGTTAAACGGCGTTCGGGTGGTGAACAATGAGGAGGATGCTCGGATTTTTTTGGAGCCATGTCAAGCTGACAGCGGCGGTGGGGGCGGACTGCGGACTGCAGTGTTGACGGTATTAGGGTTTCCCGGTGTGGTGGTTTGAGAGGTGAGCTGGTGTGTGTCGGGTGGGGTGCATGGGGCTTCGGGTGGAGCGGGAGCTGGGGCACCTTCGGCCCAGCCCCCATTCCACTCGACTCCTATCATGGCGCCCCCTCGGGCGGTTACGTTCCCGCAGGCCGATGCCGCTGTTGGTATGCCTCTAGGTGGCTCATGGGGTGGGTCCCCGATTGTAGCACCCCCTCCTCAAGGTTTGTCTGCCGAGATGTTGTTTCAGCTCGAACTCGCCAAACTCGAGCAGCGAAAGCATGAGGCTAAGCTCGAGCAGCGGCAGCGAGAGGCTGAGCTCGAGCAGCGTGAGCGAGAGTCTGAGCGCAAGTATAGGTGTCAGGCTGAGTCTGCATGGTATAGGTGTCAGGCTGAGTCTGCATGGTATTGTGCCGATATTGACCTAGAGAAAACGCGTGTAGAGGTGACAAGGAACCGGGTCACCCAGGGGGGTCGACCCGAAGACCAGTCCCTGTCGCATCTACTAAAGTTGGTTCCAGTGTTTGATGAGTTAGGAGTTACCAAATTTTTTCTCCGGTTCGAGAATAAGTGCCAGGAGCACCAATGGCCCGAGGAGAAGTGGGCAGCCCTTGTTTCGTCACGTTTGACGGGGAAAGCACTCAAGGTGTATGATGCTTTGCCCCTAGATTCCTGCGTGAATTATTAGGCGTTGAAAGAGGCTGTCCTGAGGGCGTATGAGTTGCAGCCAGAGACCTATAGGCTGAAATTTAGGGCTGTTCCCAAAAGAAAGGAGAGTACTTTCCAGGAACACGCTAGTGAGCTGTCAGATGCATTTGAGAATTGGTTAAGATCGGAGAAGGCAACTACTTTTGAGGCAGTGAAGCAATTAGTGTTGTTAGAGCAATTTTTTAAATGTACTGGCAGTGACTTGACTCTTAACCTGAAAGAAAAGCAACCTAAAACTCTGCAGGAGGCGGCTAAGATGGCTGACCTCAGGTTGTCATTGATTCGTGGGTGCGGGTCTGCACAGAGAGCTGAGGCAGGTAACAAGGGGCGTACCACTCCACCCCCCCGAATTAATGACACAAATAATTATCCATTTAAGAGTACTGTTGCCAATGTTGATCCCAAATCGAATCCCTTCCCGTTAAAGAGAGGCCAGGGCCCTTCCTCACCTCAGAGGAAGTCCATGAGCGAAGTGGAGTGTTTCAGGTGTCATGAGAAGGGGCATATTACGCGCTCATGTCCGAGCACACCGCCTACAGCAGTGGTGTCACTAGTGAGCAACATCGGTGTGTCTTTGAGGTCTTCCGCGTCTACCCGGGGTAATATGTTGGTTGCGAAGTCACAGTTGGTGCAGAAGCAGCAGGAGGGCTCGTCACCCGTCCGAGATGCTTTTTGTGGTCATAGGGGGCACGGCACTGTGAGGCGGGCTGCTGTGGAGCATAGGCTTGAGTTGTTGCGTGATACGGCCGCTTCCCAGACACTTGTTAAGAATTTCACTGGCAAGCCTGTTAACGCGGCTCGGGTTGTGGTGGTTCAAAGCATCAATGCTACGCGGTCTTACCCGCTGGTCAGAGTAGAGCTTGAGGTGGACGGTGTGACACGAGAGTTGGATGTGGGGGTTGTGGAGAAGTTGCCAGTTGAGGGGGTCGACCTCCTTCTCGGTAACGACTTTGCGGTACTCACTTCCGAGGTTCCACCCTTAGTCGTTGCCGAGAGGGCGGCCGACACGAGTAGGGAGGGGCAAGCGGGGCTCGAGAGATCTCAGTCCGCTCAGGTGTCACAGCCTAGTACCCAAGTTTTAGACCAGCGGAGGAAGGGTCGGAAGGAGAAAGTCAAGGCTGGTCGGGTTGAGAGTTTGGACCCAGCGACACTCCTTGGTGACTCGGTACTTGACCCAAAGGTGAGCTCCGGAGTGGCCCCAGAACCTGTCCCCCCTAGTGACATGGTAGGGCGTGATGGCACTCCGCGACAGAGTAGTTCCCAGGTGCAAGTAGAAGATCCTGGACTTGAGAGTTGTGGGAACGGGGCTATAGAACTCGACGAGGATGGGGAACCATGTCATGTGAACCTGTTATAGGAGTTTGTGAGGCAACCACCTGAGCAGCCTACTGTCCCTATGTTGGTCTGCAGCGGCCAAGGTGGAGAAGGAGAGGGGGGCAGTGGGGCACAGGTGGAGGAAAGTTGGGATTGTAATGTCTCGGTCGAGCAGTGGTCGGGGGACACGAGTCAGGTGGCTGTGGAAGCGCTTGAGCACCTGCCTGAGCAGCAGTGTGCAACGCTCCAGCACCTGCTCGGTTCATACCCCCCTGTTTGTGCCGAGCACCCAGGCCTCACAACTCATGCGGTGCACGATGTTCCGCTGGCAGGTCACTTGAGTGTTAGTAAACTGTTGGCCTCGTTGTTTCAGTGGTTCAAGGTGGGCGACGAGGCTTTGGCATGGTTGTCAGGTCAGGGTCGACCCATGGCTGCTTAGGGTGGTGGTCAGAATCAGGACATTGAGCAGATTGGTGAGGCTGGCTGTGGAGTGGAGGCACCCGGTCGTCGCATAGCCTCCCAATGCTGCCCTAGTAATATGCAACAGCCTACCATAGACCAACTGTATCTGGCCATGTCGCTGAAGGCGGTGATGCGGCGCAGGCAGATGTAGTCGCAAGGAATGCGGGGGTGCGCATGTACAGTATCGGCGGAGAAGCCTTAGCAATTATGAACTATGGGAGTGACTGCACAGGTGGTACAGATTGTCCCTCTCATGACCTGGCTGTTCTAGGGACAAAGGTGGAGAAGGAGGGAGACTATAGTGTAGAAACTGTGGTCTCGGCTGGGTTGTGGGAGGGCAATGAGCATGTTGTTCTTCGAGAGAAGTTGTTTACTAGGCTGTGGCAGTACGTCCGCATGTTTGTTGATTCTCCAGGCCTGATGTACGGGGTAGAATCCGACATGGAGGCTGGAGACAGTGCAAGGCTCAAGTTGGCTCCCTACCGTATAAATCCTGCTCGACAGCCTGTTGTGAAAGCAGAGCTGGACTACATGTTGGAAAAGGGTCTGAGGGATAAGGGATATCGTGAGTGGTCGTTGCAAGTAACTTTGCAACCTGAGTTAAGTGGCAAGATCTGTGTGTATGTTGATTGCAAGAGTGTTGGTGCATCATTCCTGACAGACGCCTATACCTTATCCAGAGTTGACGACCCTATAGACCGCATCGGGGCTGCCTCGGCTATCACAAAGGTAGAAATAGTGAAAGGTTATTGGCAGGTCCCGTTGCCGGAGAGAGTGAAGAGAAGTGCCAGTCTTGTGATGGACTGGGCATTTTATCAGTGTCAGGTGTTGTTTTGCTGCCGGAACACAAGTTGGATGTGTGGCATGTTAAGGGCACTGATAATGTTCTGGCTGATTGTTTGTCACGGGAGGTTATGTCTTAAGGAGCACCCTCGCCGTTCAGTCAGTGTTTGTTTGAGAGTGGAGTAAAATTAGGCTTGCCCCTGTAGTGCAAAGCCGCCAAAAACACTATTAAAAATATAAAAAACCTCACATAAAAACTCGTTCTTTTTGACAGTATATAAGTGCAGTATGTTACAGCAAGAATCTAAGACATTCTGAGTTTTTGTCTTAGTAGGCTAGGCTTCTTGAAGCTTGCTCGTTGAGCGTAATATTGTTAAGTGTTACTATTCTTTTGGGGAAGTGTTGTGTAGATTTTGTTTATATAATGAAGTGTTTTATGTTCGGATTGTGCCTTGTTTTCACAACTTGGGAGAGTAGCTGGGTGAGGCGGGGTTTATGAGCATTCTGTCTGGTCAGATGTGGCGTTTATCTGAGGTTAAAATGTCCCACATCTTGGGAGGGGTGTTACGCTGGCCAGATTGCCAGAATGTGCTCGTACTCGCTAGCGCTCGCCAGGGCAGTGGAATGGGCTATAATAATCGTAGAACGATGTTCTTTCTTTCCTAGTATTCATGTAGTCACAGCCAGATCAGTGGTGGTCTTTGTTCTCGTCTGTGACACATGGAAGTATTTTATATCAGTAATAGAGTATAAGATATGCAGTGTGAAGTTAAGGAGAAAGAGCGAGGTAGGCAGCGAAGTTGTATTATGTGCGTGTGTATGTACGTGTGCCTCCCTCGCTTGCGCGGGCTTTCCCACGCCCTTGATTGGCTGGCGGGCCTGGCGCGTCCTAGGACGCTTGCTTTTCATGACGTAGTGTTCTGTGATTAGGTGCCGCTGTCCTAGTGTTGATGCTGGGGGGGGGGGGGGGGGATCCCCACCGCGTATCTCCTTAGAGCTTGGCATAGTGTGCTTGGTCCTAGACATCCCTTGCAATCTGTCCCCCAATCTAACCCCCTGTACTACTGTTTCTCTCTCTGAACTTCTTCTTTTCCATTACTTCTCATCTTTATTCAATTACTTATCCCTTCTGGTTCTGCATACGACTTCCATAGTCGGCCAGTCGTATTACCAGCACCAGTTCTCACATATATGTTTTGCACTAGCTTTAGGGATTATTAGTCATAGTCACATGAGTCATATTATCATTGGGTGCTTCTAATTATTGAGTTGTTCTTTGTTACTATTTAATGCTAGACAGTGGAGGGTATCTTTAGTCGTTGTCGGAGTTATGTACATGGCAAGTCAGAGCCTGTACGACTTCGACGGAGCTAGGTGCCTGTAACCCTTGTCTCCTTTGCGAGTGTAGCAGTATAAAAGCGAAGGGGTTTTGCCTACACTTTCTTGTATGCTCGCTACCTCATTGTGTTGACCTTTGTGGAGTGCCAGGGTAAGACCAGATACTTGAGATCTGGACTTACCAAGAGAGCCTCCTAGTCACTTAACGTAACATAAGGGAAATCTGTTCAAGGGGAGACAGTAGGCTACGAGCATGCTTGCGCTCTGCCTAGCCTCCCGGTGCCTTTTATGCCGCTGCTAGACTTTATTAGTAATAAAGACAGCATTGTGTTTATTAACTTTAACTGTGTATGCTTTAGGAATTCACGTATTATTTTAGCCTAGGTTGATGCTTGGTGCACAACCCCGTATGGCTGTTATTTTGGCAAAGGAAGTACTGTTTTGAGTGGTTATTATTAGTGCCGTCACAGAGTTGTTGCACTCCCTTGTTATATATATATGTATCCTACTTATTGGTGTATTTAAGATACACGCTTTGGTGTCCTGCCCCTGCATTATTTCTGTTCTATATTAACGAGCATCTAAGAGCATCAGACATTTTCAGAAGATTCCATATCTGTTTGCTGTAGGACTAGACTTCCAGTGTTTTCATAGAGCATTGAAGAGTTTAGTGTTGAGTACAGACTCACACTAAAGTTAACGTAAGCATATACTCCTTTATTAAATCTTGTTATAGTTTATTCAAGCATTGTTATTACTTAAGAGCATTTTATTAACGTAATGTACTCCTGTTGTTAGTAGGCTTTGCCGTCACCGGAAAGCCTTTGTAGAAGTGCACTAAAACCCAGTTAATTGATACCCCGTTATCCAGTAGATTAACTCTGGAGGGTTTAAGTGTTTTGTTCATAGGCGTAATAGTTCGAGGGTTTGGAATTAGCGTACCGTTGTTGCAGATATAGCCTATCATCTAGTCCATTAATAAGTGCCCTTGTTTATTTCGTAGTGCCGGTCATAACAGCGGCTACAGGGTATTACAAAGTTATAGATAGGATCATATATAACATCTTGAGGAGAGAGAGAATTAAATAGTTATTTAGAGTTACATAGATACACAAACTTTGCAGTCCTAACTAGGCAGTCCGGCCCAAAATCTAAATAAAAAGACAACAAATACAAAAAGACAAAAAGGTATATGCTAGGGTTTAGGTGTGTGACAGTAAAGTGGAAAGCTCTCTCCCCACCAAGCTCTCCAACTTTCGGGTCGGCAAGAACCATAGTTATAGTGAAGAGAGAGAGAGAGAGAGAGAGAGAGAGAGGACTGGAGTTCTTGCAGAGAGGTTTCAGTCCTAACGTTATTCTTGACTTACAGTGTGCTGGTTTAATAATCCTATAGGGTTGACAGCCTCTGAAGTCCTATTTTAACTAACTAGAGAGAGAGAGAGAGAGAGAGTCCATCAGTGGTGTAAACATTGGCTCCAGGGTAGGGTGTCGACTACCTCCAGTCATCAACATTATCAATCACGGCACCAAGGACTATAACTTCATGAATGATGTATCCTATTACTGTCTATATATACAGTATATATATATATATATATATATATATATATATATATATATATATATATATTGTCATTGTGATGTATCTTAATGTTTTGGTTTATGGAATATATTATGTCAAATATATCCAAATGAACTGTGGACAGAAAATAATGAAACAACAGAGAGAGAGAGACGTCAGAATAAGGGTAGCATTAGAGAAGGGTAAACCTGATCTCCCCACTAATACAATATCAATCAACTACCATCCATTGTCCCCTCTTTTCTCTCTCTCTCTCTCTCTCTCTCTCTCTCTCTCTCTCTCTCTCTCTCTCTCTCTCTCTCTCTCTCTCTCTCTCTCTCTCTCTCTCTCTCTATCTCTCTCTCTCTCCCCATAATGTTCACTCTGTCTGATTTCTACTTTGTCTTCCTTCTGTTGTGTTTACCTTCTCTCCATTTACCTTCATTCCCTCTATTTTGTTACTGTTGTCCTTAATTCCTTCTATACCGGATCATCTTTTTTAGTTGTATTCTACCTATACTTAGACGATTTTAGGCAGATTAAGAAGGATCTGTGGTAGTAAAAAGGGTTAAACGAGATAGTTCGAAGCTTGGTAATTGTTAGAGGCCCTTTTTAAAGTGAATATTATCATTTAAAAGTTATCAGTATAAACTAAAAAGACGTCACCGGTACAGAAAGGGTTAATTCCTTTTTCCATGTTTTCATTTGCTCCATCTTGTTGTTGTTGCTGTTGTCCTTAACCCTTAACCAACAGCGCACGACATCTGTCGAGTTAAATCAATTTGGACTATGTGACGGTGCACGACAGCTGTCGAGTGCCATTTTCAGCACGTAATGTTGCTGAGAGAGAGAGCTGAGCGGTGGGACGAGCGTAGTAACCTTATGACCGCTCCCCACGACCACCGTGGACGTACTGAACTGTATTCTACCTTCCTCCCCCTCCTCTCACTCGCTACACAGGGAAATATGTACGGAAATTACCATATTTTAGGTTTTTTGCACTCGTGTTGCACGATCGTTGCAAGAGAACCAGTGGTCGTTCAAGGATGGTTCGGGTGTCATTGGAAAGCTCTGTTTACGCCCTTTCAGGAATAGATACTTGTTTTACGCTCTGGGTCTTGTTTATGCATGAAAATGAGCATGGAAACAACCCTATATAGGGTAAAAACCCCCCTGCTGGGCGGCACAGTGTAAAATACCCTACCACCCGCTCTTTGTGTGTTAATCTGATTGGCTTATTGTAATATCATCGCATGATTACCAATTGATCTTTTGGTTACTGATTGTGTTATATATTAGTTTCTTGCTTGTTTGAACACTGCAAGCACATTTTAGCATGTATTTTTGCTAAATATCTAGTCGAAGAGCTTGACTTTCCTTATACAGTACCTCGAAATTCACAAGTGACCAATTCAACCAGGAAATAATTTGACCAGTAGTTCTCAATCGACGAATCAACCGATACTGTTTGGTTAGGTTATGGATGGCGAGCTTGTAGTTTCGGCTCTGCTGCATGTCTCCCACTCTCTTTGGTTTGTATATATTCGGCCCCATTCAGCCTACTGTTTTAAGACATTTACCCCCATCCAGGTGTCAATATTTTCCTGGCGAGCGGTAGCGAGCCAACATATATATATCTTTGTTTTGACAGCAAGCTAAATTTGTAAATTTTTCGATAGAAAAATATCTCCGGTGAACCCGGATTTTTCCATACAAAGCTGGCTCGCTATCGCTCGCCAGGAAGATATCGACACCTGGATGGGGATAAATGTCTTAAAACAGTTGGCTGAATGGGGCCGAATGGATACAAGCCAGGGAAAGAGAGAAAAGGAGCGAAAGATAAAACAAGCCAGTGACCCCCCTTAACCCACTGAGCCCCAGACAATATAATATAAATGTACACTCCAGGCCCAGAAGGTCGTACAAAAAAAAAAATCAGAAAACACCTGGAATGGGTTAGAAATGAAGGAAAAACAACAAAAAACCGATCCCCTAGGTCATTAAGGGGTCCTACGGGGCGCCTGTAAGTTAGAATTAACATGTGGAAATGGGTAGGCAAAAACATGCAAAACACGTTTTTGCACGCTCACACACACGCGGTTGGACTTTGAGTGTTTTCAACCATCGATCGGCATTGTTGCGTGGGATACTTACGCAGTTCCCATACAAAGCCGAGTCCTCTAGGTCCCATAGGACCGTAGTAATTAACCGTGACGCACCCTATGCGTCGCTGGGGTTTAGCGTTACATACATTGCCGACGTATACGCTGCGGTGCTGGGGTCCTGTGGGTTAATCTAACGACCTGTCTCGTGCCTGACAGCTTTTGTCCCTCATAAAACTGACGTATACAGACTAATAACACACATAACAAAGCCACTCCAACAGCTTCCTCTCTCTCCAACAACCCTTCTCCCCTCTCTACACTCTTCAGAAAATAGGATAAGTAGAAAGTAGCTACGAGGTACCGTTGTAAAGGCTTATCCCTCAATACCTTCACCTGACTGTTCACAACTCGTAACAATAATGCTGAGTGAAAACCTATTCTTTATTGGTCATATTTGTGGGCTTGGGACTGTTTTTTATTTCGTTGACGGAATTGTAAATATTTAACAATAATCGACGTCTGTATAAGTAGGCTATATTATATCTGTCCGTCTGCATTTCACTTTGACACTTACGTACTGTACATTTAAGGGGGGTCACCGACTTTTTTTTATCTTTCTCTCTTTCCCTGGCTTGTATCCATTCGGCCCCATTCAGCCAATTGTTTTAAGACATTTATCCCCATCCATGTGTCGATTTCTTCCTGGCGAGCGATAGCGAGCCAGTATTGTATGGAGAAATCCGGCTCCGCTGGAGACATTTTTCTATCGAAAAATGTACACATTTAGCTTGCTCTCAAAACAAAAATATATACAGTATATGCTGGCTCGCCAGGAAAATATTGACACCTGGATGGGGTAAATGCCTTAAAACAGTAGGCTGACTGGGACCGAATGGGGACAAACCAAAGAGAGAGGGAGAGCAAAAGAAAAGAGCAAGGTGGGCTCCCTTAAGAATACCACTCCTAACCTCTCGCTCCTTGCATCCTCTCATATTCCTCCCTTTTTCTGTATTTTGCTTTCCCCTTTCTTTCACTTTCCCTTTCCCTCTCATCTCCTCCTGGTTTTCCCCTTATCCTGTGTTCTTGTTCTCCATTATATTCCTTTCTTGTTCAACTCCTAGCCCTGTCCCTCCCTTCTCCACTCTCTTCTCTCGATCGTCCTCTGGTCTGGTGAATGTTCGGGGAGATCATCTTTTCAACGGCCCCCCCCCCCCCCCCCCCTATTTGTTATTGATTTAATTTTTGGTTAGTTTCCTCCCCCCCTCCTCCCCCCCACTTCTAATCTCATTGTTCTCCTTTAGTTTCCCCCTTTCACCTTTCTCTTCCTTGTCTCTTTCCTCTTCTCTGGCTCTCTTTTGGTTGTGTCTCTTCCTTGTCTCCCCCCCCCCTTCTTTTTTACAGCCTCCCTTCTTATTTTGACCTCTCCCCCTCCTTCTTTTTAAGGGAGCCCACCTCGCTTTTTTCTCTTTCTCTCCCTCTCTCTTTGGCTTGTATCCATTCGGCTCCATTCAGCCTACTGTTTTAAGACATTTACCCCCATCCAGGTGTCAATATTTTTTCTGGCGAGCTGTAGCGAGCTAGCATATAATTATATAGGCCTATATATATATATATATATTTTTTTTTTTTTTTTTTTTTTTTTTACAGCAAGCAAATTTTTTACATTTAATAGTGTTACCATGATCTTTAAAAATATCTATCTATCTATCTATTGCCGGACGCCTTACTCTCCTTAATGAGGGTGGCCATACACAGAAGGCCCCCAAGCGGACCTATTCCCTGTAAGAGGGATAACCCGAGCCAGTTTACTGAAGGACTTACAGGATTGACCACTCACTTTAGGACCCGTCCGACTCCGAGGCCCTCTATGTATCCTGTTAGCACTATTTTTCTACAGTGGTGTTCGGCTAGTCCATCCACTAACCTGCCTTATACTTAGATAAGCAGTACGGATTTGTATCAGGTTTACTCCCCTAGACAGGTTGCCGACCAAGGCTGACGAGTCCCATCCACCCGGATTTGTATAAGGTGGTCTCCCCTAGATTGGTTGCCGACCAAGGCTAACGAGTCCCATCCACCCAAAAACAAATATGATTAGTTCATTTACCTTACCATTATGTTTTTAATATAGTTAGCATACTGTTCGTGTTGTTATTGTTAATATAGTTAGCATACTGTTCGTGTTGTTATTGTTAATATAGTTAGCATACTGTTCGTGTTGTTATTGTTAATATAGTTAGCATACTGTTCGTGTTGTTATTGTTAATATAGTTAGCATACTGTTCGTGTTGTTATGTAATAGTTAGCATACTGTTCGTGTTGTTATTGTTAATATAGTTAGCATACTGTTCGTGTTGTTATTGTTAATATAGTTAGCATACTGTTCGTGTTGTTATTGTTAATATAGTTAGCATACTGTTCGTGTTGTTATTGTTAATATAGTTAGCATACTGTTCGTGTTGTTATTGTTAATATAGTTAGCATACTGTTCGTGTTGTTATTGTTAATATAGTTAGCATACTGTTGTGTTGTTTTGTTAATATAGTTAGCATACTGTTCGTGTTGTTATTGTTTATAGTTAGCATACTGTTCGTGTGTTATTGTTAATATAGTTAGCATACTGTTCGTGTTGTATTGTTAATATAGTTAGCATACTGTTCGTGTGTTATTGTTAATATAGTTAGCATACTGTTCGTGTTGTTATTGTTAATATAGTTAGCATACTGTTCGTGTTGTTATTGTTAATATAGTTAGCATATTGTAATATAGTTAGCATACTGTTCGTGTTGTTATTGTTATATAGTTAGCATACTGTTCGTGTTGTTATTGTTAATATAGTTAGCATACTGTTCGTGTTGTTATTGTAATATAGTTAGCATACTGTTCGTGTTGTTATTTAATATAGTTAGCATACTGTTCGTGTTGTTATTGTTAATAGTTAGCATACTGTTCGTGTTGTTATTGTTAATATAGTTAGCATACTGTTCGTGTTGTTATTGTTAATATAGTTAGCATACTGTTCGTGTTGTTATTGTTAATATAGTTAGCATACTGTTCGTGTTGTTATTGTTAATATAGTTAGCATACTGTTCGTGTTGTTATTGTTAATATAGTTAGCATACTGTTCGTGTTGTTATTGTTAATAGTTAGCTACTGTTCGTGTTGTTATTGTTAATATAGTTAGCATACTGTTCGTGTTGTTATTGTTAATATAGTTAGCATACTGTTCGTGTTGTTATTGTTAATATAGTTAGCATACTGTTCGTGTTGTTATTGTTAATATAGTTAGCATACTGTTCGTGTTGTTATTGTTAATATAGTTAGCATACTGTTCGTGTTGTTATTGTTAATATAGTTAGCATACTGTTCGTGTTGTTATTGTTAATAAAGATAGCATACTGTTCGTGTTGTTATTGTTAATATAGTTAGCATACTGTTCGTGTTGTTATTGTTAATATAGTTAGCATACTGTTCGTGTTGTTATTGTTAATATAGTTAGCATACTGTTCGTGTTGTTATTGTTAATAGTTAGCATACTGTTCGTGTTGTTATTGTTAATATAGTTAGCATACTGTTCGTGTTGTTATTGTTTATAGTTAGCATACTGTTCGTGTTGTTATTGTTAATAGTTAGCATACTGTTCGTGTTGTTATTGTTAATATAGTTAGCATACTGTTCGTGTTGTTATTGTTAATATAGTTAGCATACTGTTCGTGTTGTTATTGTTAATATAGTTAGCATACTGTTCGTGTTGTTATTGTTAATATAGTTAGCATACTGTTCGTGTTGTTATTGTTAATATAGTTAGCATACTGTTCGTGTTGTTATTGTTAATATAGTTAGCATACTGTTCGTGTTGTTATTGTTAATATAGTTAGCATACTGTTCGTGTTGTTATTGTTAATATAGTTAGCATACTGTTCGTGTTGTTATTGTTAATATAGTTAGCATTCTGTTCGTGTTGTTATTGTTAATATAGTTAGCATACTGTTCGTGTTGTTATTGTTAATATAGTTAGCATACTGTTCGTGTTGTTATTGATGGTGATTTTGTTGTTGTTATTGATGCGACACCATCCAGTTATTGATTTATATTTATATTTTATTCATTTGACGTTTCCCCTCATAATGAAGCAGATAATCATTAAGCGTTTTAATGTATATGTTGTAATTATGTGTGTGTGTGCGTGTGTGTATATTTGTTGGTGTTGCTGTTACCTCTGTTGGGAACCAACGCCAGATTTATTACCGCTCGACTCACTCTGCTTGTCCTAAACTGTATAGAACCAGTTTTAATATAGTTGCTGCCAAAAACTAATTCCGACTTATTTTTATAAATCTTATGATATGTAATTGCGAAGACAATTAATGTCCTAAGCTGACTACAATAAGCTTAAATGTACTTAATTAAAAATGAGCAATGCCAACATATTGTTAGATAAATAACTAGTATTGTTCATGATTAATGTCGTCTGTATTTCATATCATCTATCTAGATGCTCAGGCCCATTCCCCACTTTTCCTATTTTTTATTTTTTATTTTCTATTTAGGCCTAATTTTTTTTTTTTTTTTTTTTTTTTTTAATTGAGGGTGGCCGCCTCAAGACAGAGCAAGAACAGGGAAAACACAAAACACAACATAAAACAACGAACAAACACAGACAAAACACAAATTCACACACATCCATATCATACTCTGACTAATTAAATTAAATGTCTTGGTAAGCAAATGTATTCCAATTATGTAAGATGCTTTTAGGTACTGCAGATATCATGTTGAAAGCAGTTAGAGGTGAACGGAAAGACACCTACAGTATTTATGTTGAGTAAAGACGAACGCGAACTTACTGAACATAAAACTGCATTAAGCCCTTCTGTACCGAGGATGTCTTTTTATTATATATAATATCAGCTACATTTAGACGATTTTATGAAGCTTAGACAGGATATATGATAGATAAAAGAACGAATTGAGATAGTCTGTAGCCTTTTACTTGGTCGACGTCTTTCCTAAACTGAATAAACTCGTCTAATAGTATCCAGAATAAAATTAAAAAGACGTCGCCGGTATAGAAGGGGTTAAGCGAAACAAATATACCCTGATCCCGCAAATAAAAGCAAGAAGAGGTTGTGTGAAAGGCCAGAGGGTGGGAATCAAAGGGTGACAATACCGTAATGGCCTGACTGGTGATGCTGAGTCATGAACCAATAGCTTGGTAAATTTCACACCCTGCACTATTTTTGCTGCTTTAGTTTGGTTGGTGAGAGCATGGTGTCAAACAAGAGCAGAGTCCTTTATTATTCGTCATAATTAGTGTTTATGCCAAGGTCAAATTATGGTTTATAGTTCAAATTTTGTCTTTGGAAGTATTAAAATGGCCAAAACAATGCTATTTCATGTTCATTCTCTTGTATTCCTTCTATTCATTCAAGTCTTCAAACACAATGGCTCCGGTTTGACACCCTGGGTGAGAGTGCTTGGCTGTGGTGGTTGTCGCGATGGTCGGCTTGGTCATACACCTAAAATGATGACCCATACGTATACAGTACCGGTGACGTTTTTTTATATTTTATGTCAGCTAAATTTAGACATGGTATGAAGCTAAGGAAGGATATACTGTAACTAAGAGGATGAATTGAGATAGTATGTAGCCTTTTAATTGGCAGATGTCCTTCCTAAGCTACATAACATAGTCTTTTATTGTACTTTTAGTTAGTTAAAATAGGACTTCAGAGGCTATCAACCCTATTGGATTATTAAGCCAGCACACTGTAGTCGACAATATTGTCAGGACTGGACCCTCTCTGCGAGAACTCCAGTCCCTTGTGGTATATGGTCCAGAATATGATGAAACGGTCGTCACCGGTACTGAATAGATTAATGTTAGAAAAGGGTAATATAAACTTCTTCTCTTCAGTGAGAAAAAAACACTGATCTTGGTTTGATATAAGACAAACAACACCTTCCCAGATATATTAGAATACTGTAGTGGTAAATTGACCACATGCGAGTTTCAGGCTGTAAGGAAGTTGGAGCTGTGAACATCGATATTTAAGAGAAATTCAATAATAATGTGGGTTTCTAGTGGAAATAATGTATGATCAATTTAATTTTATGTATTTATATATGTATTATGACCGTATTTTAGCTGATAATTCTGCTAAATATTGACGGCCACCGCTCCAACTTCCTTATAGACCGAAACTCGCAAGTAGTTAGTTGGAAATAGGTCAGGACAACAGCAATCCTATAGCGGTCACAGCGAGAACAACTGCAACCAAAATGATCACAAGCCCCAACGGCCTCAATACTAAACGGCCAAAAAGGTTAGATTAGGATAGGTCATTATAACCGGTTGGATTTTGGTCTATATATTTATTTATTTATATATCTTTTAGTTTCCTCGCTAGACCTCCATCAAACTTAGAAAAACACCCCCGAGACCCCCTTTCAAGATAAATGTGTACATTTTTCGGTAGAACAATTTCCCGGCGAAGGCCGGTTCCTTCTAAAATTAGAGACTCGCTATCGCTCGCCAGGAAAAGATCGACACCTAAAGGGCACGAAAGGTCATAATATTGATAACATAAATGAGGCAAAAGGTCTCAAAATCACCAAATTAAAGGAACGAACGTCTTAGTACCTCAAAACTAGTATAATAAACATGAGGGAGAAGGGGGTTCAGAAAAAGCGAGTACTACCCCCTTAAGGTAAGTTTGGTACTGGTTGGTTAGATTAGGTTTGAGTTCAAGTTATGATTGGCCTGGTTACGTTATGGTCAAGTTCGTTAAGGGGAGATGGGTCGTTTTTCTGGTCCCATTTCTTCCTCATGTTTAACCCCATTAGTGTTCATATATTAATAAGTTCGGCTCATTAGTTTGGTGATCTTAAGACCTTTTGCCCCATTTCTTTGCCAATATTAAGACTTGTCGTGTGATACAGGCATCGACTTCTTCCTGGCAAGCGATAGCGAGCCTTTTATTTAAGGGGAACCGGCCTTTGGCCGGGACATTATTACATCAACAAATGTAAACATTTATCTTGAAGGAGGGTCTTGGGGGGGAGGGGATTTTTAAGCTGGATGGACGTCTAGGGAAGAAACTAATAATATACTGTATATATATATGTATATATATATATATATATATATATATATATATATATATACAGTATATAAGCAAATAAATACACCCAGATTTGGTGACTGTGGCCGATTTGGATGAGGTCGTGTGTATGTGAGGCTGATTAAGAGTGTGGCCGTCATGATGTGAAACTTAACCCCTTCTGTACTGGCGACGTCTTTCTAGTATTATTCTAGCTATATTTAGACGATTTTGTGCAATTTAACACCTTATTAGCGGCCTAGCGGTTTATTTATATGTACCGCCCAGCGGGGTGTTTTTAGCCAAAATAGGGCTGTTTATGTGATCATTTTCATGCCTAAATAAGACCCAGAGCATAAAACAAGTATCTATCCCTGAAAGGGCATAAACAGAGCTTTCCAATGACACCCCAACGATCCTTTTATGACGGCTAGTTTTCTTGCAACCGCGCAACACGAGTGCAAAAAGCATGTAATTCGGTACTTTCCCCATACAATTCAGTATGTAGCGAGTGAGAGAGGGAGGGAGGAGGTGGGATTTGTGTCAGTAGGTTCGCCGCGGTTGTCTGGAGCAGTCATTCGCTCGCTACTCTCCTGCCACCACTTGTCTCTCTCTCTCAGCAACATTACGTGCTGAAATTGCCACACGACCTATGTCGCGCGCCGCCAGATAGTCCAGATTTATTATACTCGACTTATGTTGCGCGCCGACATTTAGGGGTTAAGAAGGATCTGTGGTAGCAAAAATGGTTTAGTGAGATAGCTCGAAGCCTGTTGATTGCTGGAGGCCCTTTTACACTTAATAAAATCGTCTAATAGTAACCAGAGTGAAGTTAAAAGGACGGCACCGGTACTGAATAGGTTATTAGTCAATACCACAACCACTGACCCACCATATTGATGTTGCCTCAGTGTCACCTTCATTTCATAATTCAATCTTTCAGTACGTTAGAATATATGATTTGTGCAACTTCAACAATGGAACACTCTTGGGTGAGCCCGAGAACTTTTCATCTCCTACTGTACTTTGCACTTTTCCACTTTAACTTCCTCTCTCCAAAACTCTCCAATCTCCTACTTTACTCAAGCCATCATCATCATCATCATCACGCTAATCAAGTATTAAGTGGAGATTTTAATTTTAAAGAAATAGACTGGGAAAACCACTATGTTCATGGTGGCCCGCAGAGTGAACAGGCAAAATTCTATGAATCTTGCCAAGATGCCTTTCTGCACCAGCATGTCACAGAGTTCACCAGAGCAAGAGGAAGTGATACCCCATCCTTGTTAGACCTTATCTTGACCAAAAATAAACTAGAATTAAGCAGCATACAGTACAAAGCCCCAGTCGGGGCAAGTGATCATAGTGTTCTTGTGTTTTGCATGAAGGTGGACGGAGAGTTATCATGCGATGATTTAGTTATTAAGAACCAGTACCATAAAGGAAACTACGTGCAAGAAAATGAGATGTTTAGCAGCGTAAACTGGGAGAGTCTAAGAGATAAAAATGTGGAAGAGGTCTGGGAAAGCTTTATGGATAACTACAATAGAGTGACTCAGGTTTGTGTGCCACTCACACATACAACACCGCACATGAAACCTAGACCCAAATGGATGACCCAGTGAGCTCTGAACAAAATTCGACTGAAGGAAGAAGCTTGGATACTGTACCGTAGGAGAACAAGAGCAAGATACAAGGCGTATTGCAAAAGGAGGAACGAGTCTACTAAAGCAGTGAGGGAAGCAATATACCAATTTGAAAGGTCTCTTGCGCAAGAAGTCAAGGAGAAACCACGCACCTTTTATGCATATGCCAGAAGCAAAGCACGGATCAAGGAAACTGTCTCCAACCTTAAACGCCCAGACGGATCATTAACGAATTCCTCACAAGAGGCATGTGAACTGCTGAACTCTTGGAATTTCAAAAGGTCTTCACCAGAGAGTCAGACAACAACATTCCTGATGTGCAAAACCAGTTTGAAGGAGAAGGATTACAACAGTGTAACTTCAGCGTGCAGGATGTGCAGAAAATCCTGGCAGGTCTCCCAAGAAGATTCGGCACCCGGACCTGACGGCGTTCACCCTAAAATGCTGAAGGAATGTGCATCATCACTAGCCTTTCCTCTCTGGCTGTTGTTTAAGTCGACCCTTGCAACTGGGAGGATACCAGAGGACTGGACTAAAGCTAATGTAATCCCAATTTTCAAGAAAGGAGAAAAATCCAATCCACTCAACTACCGACCAGTCAGCCTCACCTCAGTTCCCTGCAAGGTTATGGAGAAACTCCTAAAACAAAGAATAGTTCACCATCTGGAGAGCAACAACCTTCTCAGCAATCTTCAGCACGGGTTTAGATCAGGAAGGTTGTGTTGAACGCAGTTGCTAGAGTACCTGGAGGAGCTAGAGGATGCTTTAGATGATGGTGACAACATCGACGTAATCTACTTAGACTGCAAAAAGGCCTTCGACACGGTCCCACATCTCCGCTTGTTAAAAAAGCTAAGAGCAGCAGGAATTGGAGGCTACATTATTGGGTGGATTGAGTTTTCTAAGGAATAGAGTACAACGCGTGACCATCAAGGGCACCCAATCACAATGGCGACGAGTGTGGAGTGGCGTACCACAAGGAAGTGTACTAGGGCCAATCCTCTTCCTAGTGTACTCTATATAAACAACCTTATGGAAACAGTCTAGTCTGATGGCAAACTTTTCGCCGATGATGCTAAGATTTACCGAAAAATCAAGACGCCTCAAGATGGAGAGACCCTACAAGACGATCTTACCAAACTTCAGGAATGGAGTACTAAATGACTTCTTAGTTTCAACGAGGAAAAGTGTAAGATCATGCACCTGGGGAGGAGAAACCCTGGATGTCAATATCATGTAGGAAACACTCCACTAACTACCACAACAGAAGAGAAGGACTTAGGAGTATATGTCACCCCGGACCTAAAACCTGCAACACAGGTAGCCAAGGTGGCTGCCAGTGCCAACTCCTTGGTGGGATTATTGAAAAAAACATATACATACCTGAATGTTGAAATGTTCCTCCCGCTGTACAAATCTCTGATTAGGCCTCGACTCGAACATTGTATACAAGCCTGGTCCCCTTACACTCGAAGAGATATCAACAAACTTGAGCAAGTTCAACGGAGAGCAACTAAACTGGTTCTGGAATTGTCCGAGTCATCATACGAGGAAAGGCTAAGCCGCCTTGGCTTAACTAAGCTGGAGCAGCGAAGGAAGCGGGGTGATATGATCCAAACCTACAGAATCCTACATGGTATTGATGCAGTGAAGGAAGGCCATTTCCTTCAGCTCGCTCCAAGAAACAACCGGCCTGACACCAGAGGACACAGCCTGAAACTAGCAAAGCCTAGACATAGGACATCCAAGAGGAACAACTTTTTTAACGCAAGAGTGGTTACCCAATGGAATAGTCTCACAGAAGAAATCGTCATGAGCCAGAGTGTTAACACGTTTAAAAATAGATATGACCGGTATGAGACTGTTAGACTGAGAAGAGGCACCCTTTATGAGCACTGACTCCCATGCCTCTTTAACTATCACTAAGAGAGGTGTGGAAGGACTTTGAAGTGCCAAAAAAAATGTACGGGATGGATGTGAGAGGGAGTACAGGGGGAGAAATAAATAGACTAGAGACGGGACAACATAAAATAGGAAGAATAGGGTTAGGAGCAAGAAGGTGGACAGCAAATGAAGCAGTGAGGAGAGATGGGATGGAGTACGTTTGAGGAAAGAGTGGCGAAGGCAAAGTTGAGGTACAAGAAAGAGTAGGTTGGAGGAGATGGAGGATAATAGGTGGCTAAGGAGAGTGTATGAATGGGGGGAGGGGAAGAGTAGATGGGCAAAAGAGTGAAGGAGAAAACTGAAAAAAATAGGAGTGAAACAAAGAAGGGTGGGAGAGGAGTGGAGAGATGTAGGGAGTAATGCAGGACTAGGTCAGGGAAGGAGACTAGAGAAAGAGATAGGAACGAGAGTGAAGAAAGTAGGAAGACAGGAATGGAAGAGAAATATGGAGAAGAAAGGTATACTGATAAGATATAGAAGCAAGGGGAGACCGAGAAAAGAGGAGTTTTATGACGGAAGTTGGGAGCTGAACTACTGTTTAAGGCTAGGGCAGGAGCATTAGAGACAAATAGGAGAACATGAAGGTGGAATGGGAGGGGGGGGGGTGAAAGAGTCTCTGCAGTGTGAGGTGGGAGGGAGGAGAGTGGAGGAGACAATAGAACATATAGTGACAGAGTGCCAGGGGTATGCAGAGGAGAGAGATGGGTTGGAAAATGAGTTGAAACGGGTGGTAGGGGAGAGGGAATGGGAAGAACAGAAAGAAGAGGAGGATGAGGGTGTAAAATTTGTGTTAGGTCTCGGGACAGAAGAGGGGGGAAATGGGGAAAAGAATGAAGGTAGTGAAAAGATTCCTGGAGCAGGTGTGGCAGAAGAGAAAACGGAATAGAATAGAATAGGGTGAGGGGGTAGAAGGTGATCAGAGTGGGGAAGGAAGATAAATGAGATTAAATAGTAGAGAGGGGGAGAAGGGAAAAGTTAAATTAAGTTAAGGAGATAACAAGATATTGGGGGGTGGAGGAGGGGGTAAATAGGGAGAGGAGAGTTCTGCTTAAGCTATATACTTCAATACTTGTCTTTAACTATCCTTTCTACGACTACTTATTTTCTAAACTAAATCTTAATCAAGCTCTAGCTGTTTCTGGAGAAGGGATCACCGGTGCATAGGTGACCTGGCTCAAAACAAGGGACAGCAACTCCACAAGAAGAAGAAGAAGAAGAAAAAGTCATAGTTGTTCTGCTTTGTATAGTTTATGATTATGATTATAGATTACAAGTATTGTGGCGAGTCGGTGTCCGGAGCTTAACATCCTCAGGTTGCACTGGTGGCTAGATCGTTACACAGTAGGTACTCAACGTCACTTATTTATTTATGTTAGGGAAGCTTAATTAAGAATAAATGTTGGTTGATTATGATAGGTCTTACGGTCACTTACGTCACTTATTAACGCGACTGTACAGCTCAATATTTTTGGTGTCTCTTTTTCTTCTGCTCTCAGTTGGAAGGACCCCATATTACCAGTCTTGCTAAGGCAGCCTCCTAGAAGCTGGGTGTGCTCAACCGCCTTAGGGGGTTCTTTTCCCCTGCACAGCTTCTTGCTCTGTACAGGGGCATAGTGCGTCTTTGTGTTGAGTATTGTTCACATGTGTGGGGAGGTTCCTCTCACACCGCTCTCCTAGACAAATTTGAAAGGAAGGCCTTTCGTATCATTAACTCCCGTCCACTCACCAACACTCTCTCTCCGCCGCAATGTTGCATCTCTCTCGCTATTCTATCGCTACTATAATAATCAGTGTTCCTCAGAGCTTTCCCAGTGTATACCACCTCCTTTAAGTAGGGCACGTGGTACCCGTCTTGCAACTCAATCCCACCCCTACTCTGTGCAACTCTCCAACCCGAGAGTGAAACGTTACTCTGTCTTTCTTCTACTCAACATCTGAGCTCTGGAACTCTCTCCCAGAATCAGTCTTTCCCTCTTCCTATGACTTAAATTGCTTCAAACTCCGTGTGTCCAGGCATTTTGGCTCGAACGTCCCTTGAGTTTGGCCCTGTCACTCTTTCAACTATGGGGGAGGCACTCGCTATAGGCAGTTCTGCCTTTTGCCTCCCTCAATCACATCAACAAAATAACACAGATTAGGGAAGTTTTGGTAAGGATAATGGTTAGGTTACATTTGCTATAATAGGATAAGCTGCGTAAGCTTAGGTATGGATACGGTTAGGTTCACTAGCATGAGTTAGGGTATGTGTAAGGGTCAATAGGTTATAATTCGTTGAGTGTTTAGGTTAGGGTAACTTTTTATGTAAGAATATCTTTTGTTTAATTTAAGGTAATTGGATAATTGTGTGACACATAAATGTTTTAAACACTTTAATGTGTGGATTTCGTGTTGCATTTCAACACACAAGTTTGACAGTGTAGGCTTAATATATTGTGAATAATACAGTTTATCGAACATATAAATCTGTAAAATACAAGGAATAATGTTACATGAATGTTTAAAATCCTGAGTAAAGTTTTCCATGTCTACTGTATATGTTTGATATATGTTAGATGTCAGTATAATGTGCCTTTATGTCGTGTTTGATATATGTTGGATGTCAGTGTAATGTGCCTTTATGTCGTGTTTGACCTGTCCGTCCTATTCTTTAAGGGGGAATGGGCGTATTTATTTGCTCATTTTTGTAATATTTTATTATTTTTTAGTTTCCTCCCTAGACCTCCATCAAGCTTAAAAAAACATCCGCCCAAGACCTACCTTCTAGTTAACTTTGTAAATTTTTCGATAGAAAAATGTCCCGGCCGAAGGCCGATTCTTCCTAAATTACAGGCTCACTATCGCTCGCCAGGAAAACATCGACATCTAAATGGCACGAAAGGTCGTAATATTGGCAAAGAGAATGGGGCGAAAGGTCTTAGAATCGCCAAACTAATGGACCGAACGTCTTAGAATCTGAAAACGAATGAGGCTAAACATGAGGAAGAAGGGGGACCAGAAAAACGACCCTTCTCCCGTTAAAGAAACTCTCAGAAAGATACAACTCCCGCATGTCACCAAGCCTCGACACCTTCATCTCCTCCAGCTTCCTTCCTCACCCCCTAATACTTCCTGTGTCCACTTCCTGCCCTCGAAGTTAATATATTATAAGTGATCAGAATTATTGGTTGTCTCGCCTTTCCAACATTAAAGTCATGCGACTCCCCCCCCCCCCATTCTCTCTCTCTCTCTCTCTCTCTCTCTCTCTCTCTCTCTCTCTCTCTCTCTCTCTCTCTTTAAACTTTGCCTATACAAATATCTGGCCTCAAACCCGCGACTGACTGCGTTTGTAAATTAATAACCTTATTTTACTACTCCCTCATATTCATCAAGAATTATTGCGTATATAAATTACTAAGACGTTATTCTCTTTTTCCCAGATATAAGAAAGATCACTTATAACTGGGTTATGTTACTAACCCATCTGTCCCCTACTAACATCCTAATCCTTCCACGGACATTAGCTTCAGGGCAGTAGTTCCCTTTCCAATTTTTCCTTTCCCATTCTAAAGCACTGTTTAGACACTTAATCCTCGGTGTTTTGGAGGACAAGCAGCCTAAATGGGTCACAAGAATATCTCTCTCTCTCTCTCTCTCTTCAATTACTGTATATACACAACTATGTTTTACGAGCCGATTACCGAAGTTAAATATATCGTCTTACTACACTAAGGTGAATTTTGTCTATGACATCCAGGTTAGTTAAAATAGGACTTAAGAAGCTATCACCCCTTTTGAATTATTAAGCCAGCACACTGTAAAGCAAGAATATAGCATCAAGACTGGAGCACCTTTTCGAAAACTCCAGTTCCTTTCCACATCCGTTTGTCTATATTTAATTAGAATACAACAAGGATATATTGTATCTATGCAGTCATTTTATATATATTGTCGTTCATATATATTACAACTGTCCAATTGCTCATCTTTCCTACTTTACTCCAGCCATCTGGTCTGGTCTATAATATTGTACGTCGCACTTGTAAATATTTTTGTTGACCATAAACAATCATATCTATATAAATACATTGCTCAGATTTGGGAGAGAGAAATGGGAGCAGGCAGGCAGGCAAAATTATGTTGAATAGGCCAAAAGACGAAGAGAAAACACATTGGATGGAAGAAAGAGGGACAGACAGACAGACATGAAGGGGAGAAAGAGATACAGGGTGGGGAGGGAAAGAAACATGTCACTCGTATCACTCCTGCACCACAACCACCCTTTCTAGCCACGTTAAGTGGTTTAACACCAAGAAGGAGTATATGGCTTTATAATCTACGGTGGAGGAGACATTTTGTCCACTCCCCTGGCATATCTAAGCCCAACCCTCGCCATCCTGTGCCCTCTCTTGCCAACAATGAGAGGGTATCATTCACCATCAGGAAGACGAGTAAAGGAGAGGAGGCCACCAACGTTGTAGGCCCTGAAGGAGAGATCCTGAAGAGCTCAATACATGGAAGAGTGAGGAGGGAGGACCACAACCACGCTTCAGCAATGGCAATCACCTGGAGTTAACCCCTACTGTACTATAGGGTATTGCCATAAATGTACCCTCCAGTACCAAGCAATTTGGCCAAAATGGCTTCGAGTCGAAGAGGGAACACCCTTCCACCTCAAAAGATGGATGAATACTACCTCTCCTAGCCTGTGGGAGCTTGGATAGAAGCTGAGAAGTGTTGCAAGGTCTTAGAGCAGTGCTCAAATGTTGTAGTACCAGGCACTGATCGATACGGGCTGTTAAAAAGACCGCATATTATAGACGAACTTCGTCCGTCGCTGGTACTGACGAGTTATTTTTTTACTGTCGGCCAACGTACGTCGCTGGGACAGTAGTTGTTAATCCAGGTGGTTATCACAACTGCTACGGCCCTTTGCCAGGGAAACCATCAACTACTGCAATAGTACCCTCCTACTCTCCTGAAGGCAAACAAGCTCCCCACCATCATCATTCCACATCTTCCCACACCATCTTCACCATCTAGCCTCATCCCAACTCAGACGTTTGAGGCCAAGAAAACACTCGAGGAGGCGTCTGGATCTTCAGAAGCCTCTTTTTGAAGTCCACTCCACCACCTCCTCGTAGAGTATCTGATTCACCACCACCATTACCTGTCAACTCTGCAAGACCAGCAGCAGCCTCGTCACCATCACCTGCCACCTTTAACCATCCAGTGGCAGCCTCCTCTTCTGCATCGTCTGAATACTCCGAATCAACCATGGGAGAAGAAGTAGATGTGGAGGAGATCGAGGAAGATGGGGATGAGGACATCCTTACATATCATTTCCAAGCCTATTACGCCATCAGACAGTACACTAGGACCATACGGCTGGGAAAGTGTAGATTTTTTTTTTTTTTTTTAGATAGCAGAGAAGAGGTGTTGTAGATAGAGGAAGGTGTTGGAATGGCTTTCTTGTGTATGTTATTAGTCTGTATACGTCATCGAGGTGTCCCCCGACTGGGTGCGAGCATGTTAAACACGCTAGGATGACTAAGACGTACTACCACACCCACTAAATGTCCGCTTTGGCTGGGATTAAACCCAGGTCAAGCAGATTCACACGTGAGCGTGCATTCCATTCGACCGCTGCAGCTCTCAACACTTAGCGGTGGCTGCCAGCGAGCTGGAAAAGACATTACAAGTTGACTAAGGAGATTCAAAAGACTGTGGCAGCAGCAAAGCGTCCCTCACCAGCGGTCCAGAGAAAGCTGACGAAGTGCCTACACCAGATGAGCCTCAACAAAATAATACACAATGGAGCAACTTGGTTGAGCCCGAGACCTTTTTATCTGCTACTTTACTTATCACTTCTCAACTTATTCTTCCTCGATCCAATTACCCTACTCTCCTACTTTACTCCATCCATCATCATCAGGGATAAACCATAGTAATTATTCGCGGAAGGGAGAGAGGTAGATGTTGTTTGACCCGTCAGACTGCAAGCTGGTAGCGGCCCAACAGTATACAGAGAGAGAGAGAGAGATTGATTTGATTTGATTCTTTATTGAGAAAGCATAAATACATGGGAATACATAATTACACGTCTCAAAAGGGCAAAGGTGATAAAACAGTCTTTTACCCTACTTATATTATACATAAGTATCATAGTCACATTATCTCAAAAGGGCGAAGGTGCATACGCAATCTTCACCCTATTTCTAGCTTAAACTATGTCATTACATATACTGTATAGTTAGATGAGTAATACATTGATATTGAAGATAATTTTTAACACTACCTAAGTTTAGTATATACAGTATTATAATAAAGACATATCTAAAATACATGAGTCCCTGTTATAGACCTTGATCAGATTGTTTTTTGTTTTTAAACACGCATGCTGTCCCACAAGACCCCCAACTGAGCCCCGACCGTGTTAATCCCTCCTTAAACATCCTAGAGGGACCCTAACCGTCGTGACCCATACACCAGACCCCAGCACCCAAAACATACAGCCATACAGATTCAGATTCAGATTCAGATTATTTTATATCTATAAAATAATATTCGGAGGGAAGGTGCAAGTAGTCCTCCGGGAGGGATGTGCCGCATATCCGGAGGTACTTGTATCTCAAGCCATTAGCCGAGAATATTGAGGACAATACAGCAGTATGGTTAAGGAGCGTAGACTGAGGGAGGGTGGACAGGTAGGTAGGTATAGCTCCGGGAGGGTAGGTAGGCTGATGGAGGGATTGATTTGATTTTATAATTACACGTCTCAAAAGGGCAAAGGTGGTAAAACAGTCTTTTACCCTACTCATATACATGTACAATATAAACACAAACATGAAAACAGCATTTAGTAAGTTTTTATCTCTATACTTGTTAGCAAACCAGTTGTCCCTAACTGTTTAAGAAGGACCCTTAGCTAAGCTGGCTTATGCTTAGCGCGGGCTTGTTATAATCCTTCTACTTTCCTTAATGTCATAGAATGACCCTCCCACTCCAGTTTAATACATGCCTACATATACACACACATACATACACCCATACATACATATACAGTATATACATACATATATACACATATACATACATATACATACATACACACATGCATGTACATATACCTACATACATACCTATACACACATTAATTCATACAATAACACAAATTTAACAATATACAGTATATACATACACATTTATTATTATAATAACAATAATGATATAATGAGGCTATCAATTACATAATAATCATAACACTAAATCCTAAACTTTGTTTTATGTATATTTACCTTACGATGTATTGTATTTTTTTGCATTTGGCTATTATTTGAGTAATCATATTATGATTGAACATCCATATAATTTGTTCATCGACCTTATCTATGACATTGTTTCTATATTTCACTAGGTGTTGGCAGTGCAGTATATAATTATTTAACCCGTACAGCCCCAGCGACGCGCCTGACGCGTCGGCGATGTATGTAACGCACAGCCCCAGAGACGCGCCTGGCGCGTCACCCTAATTGCGCCGACCGTAACCTCAGGTGTAGCCACTCAAGAGGGCTCAGATTTGTATGGGAACTGTGTACGTATCCCACGCAACCGTGCCGATGGTTGAAAACTCTCAAAGTCCACGTGCGTGCGCGCGAGCGCGCAATAACCTGTTTTTTTGGGATAATTGCCTTCAATTTTTTACTCTTATAAAATCCGTTTTCGGGGGCTCTGTAGGACCATTTTTTAAGCTTTTTGAGCGGTTTTTCGTGGTTTTTCCTTCATTCCTAACCCATTCGCTATTGTTTCTGGAATAAAACCATTTTTTGAAAACCGGACGGGTTCTGGTGCGCAAACATTACAAAACTAGCCGGGGCTCCACGGGTTAAGGTATGACTTCTTGGTTTTTTACATAGTTGACAACATAATTATGTCGTGTTCTCCTTTAGGAACACCCAAGTTCCCACATGTAACACTATCTTAACCTAAGTCGTGTGCACAAGGAGTCCTTCCAAGCACTTCTTAAGTTTCCGTATATGAAGCTAGAGAGAGAGAGAGAGAGAGGGGGGGGGGGGGAGGGGGGGGGGGGGGGGGGGAGGTAGGTGCGGTCGGTATTTGGATGTGTAAACCTTCAGGTAGCGGTCTACATTATACATTATAGTAAGGGAAGGAAGATGTTGTGGCAAAGAGAACACACAATACTCTCCTATTTCACCTCCCGACAGCGAAATGGTTCATCTCTCCGAAATGGGCTAGTTCGTACAGTATGCCGTACGTGGCAACATCATGTTTGGGAAAGGGTAACTCAGTGGTATGGTAGTAGACTACTTTGTGTGAAGAGGGTTCGAGTCCACACAGAACAGTTAAATGTTGTATTATTCTTAGCGAGATGTGAGCACACCGGCATATTAAGAAAATATTTGCATTTGTCACCAACTCGCAACACCAATGCCCTGCCGTGTTAGAATAAATCGTGTTTACGGTATGGCAGCACTCATCAAGCACCATCAACAGTTGCAGCGTATATAAACGAAGGCAATCGATCTAGGAAAAAAGAAGAATTTGTGATCTGGAACCTACATTCGATAATCTAATGCTGGGGTCACACATTCACGTATATCGCTCCCGTATGCTCCCGTCAGGCGTGATCGCCAATTTTGTGTTCTGACGAGCGTAGTCCGGCCGTGTACACCCGTATAGACTACGACTATTGCACTTCCCGACATACGTACCGTGACAGGGCCAGTGTTACGTCAGATGTAATGTAGTCTTATGGAACTACGTACGTGCTTGCGACTTGCGTAAGCATGTCCCCGTTAGTCCGCCTGGGCTGCCCGATTTGCGGGAACACAGGCCACGCCCATGGCCACGCCCCCACAAGACCTGCGTAGCTGAGGCCGTACGTCTTGGGAGTTTTTAGGACTTACGTGGACCGTTTCCGAACAATCGTAGGCACACCCCGTCTGTCCAAACACAGACAAAGACAGTCTTTGTCAACCACGTAGGTCTGGGTTGGAATCTGGGAACTACAAAAGGGCAGGAATGGCCACATCGGCACCATGAACAACATCGCGGAATTCATCCTGGAGGAGTTCAATTTTGTGAACTCCCTTTATAGAGGAAAGACCATTCATCCTTGTAACCTTTAACCCGCTGAGTGCCAGCCAATTTTGAGGTGTGCTTCTGCCAGTGCCAGAGTTTTTTTTTTTTTTTTTTTTTTTTTTTTGGCTAAATCTATCAAGTTGGGAGAGAAAGGAAGGATAATGGTAAAAAAAACACTCCCCTCCCCAGAAATCAGGTCCCTGATGGTCCCGAAAGACTACAGAGACTTTTATGGTATCGGAATGTATGGGTGGGAGGGTGGTGGGAGGGTGGTTTTGGGGTTGGTTGGGGGAAGGTAGAAGGGTAATTGACTTGTGTTACACATATGAAGACGATTGGTGAGGTAGTTTCGCCACCACGGATTTTCCTTTTTTTCCTTATCTTCGTACGGATACGCTGGAAGTGGGTGGTGGGAGGCAGTTGAAGGGAAGGGTAAGGGACTTGTCACACAAATATGGAACCGATTGGTGCAGTCGTTTCGCCGCCACAGATTTTCCTTTTTTTTCCTTCTGACGGGACCGACAGTCAGCGAGTGGGTGGGAGGAGGGATTTGGGATTTTTGTGGTGGGTAGCCTAAAGGGTAAATAGAAAGCCATAGGTGCAGTCGTTTCGCTGCTACGATTTGTTTTCGGCAGGGTGCAGAGGGTGGCAGGGTTGGCTTGTTGGTTGCTGCTCCGGTGTGGTGAGAGGTGTGACTGGAGTGTCCCCCGCTGGTCCCGTTGTCCCCACCGTACAACGGTGCCGCGTCTTCCCGCCAACCTGCAGTGCGGCGGTTCTGCCAGATGCGGCCGGACTAACGTAAACTTTCCCGTTTTACGGGAATATTGTACGATTGGCGGGAGAAGCTTACGTTTTACCGGGCTAGCTGCTACGTCTTACGGGGCTGCTCCCGTAAGACGTAGCAGCTAGCCCGGTCAGACGTATGATTTCCCGACTTTTCACATACGTGAGCGCGAGCCACGTATCTGATTCGAAATCCAAAACATACCGGGCGGCCTTGGCCGCACCCACCACCTCCCAGACCAGCGTGGCTACTCCCGCCATGCGTACCAACCCCCACGACTAGACACAATTTCATTTACGTTTTGCGTACTAAGCCCTTACGTTTTACGTATTCGGTTGCCAACTACCAATAAACCTTCGTACGGGAGCATACGGGAGCATATACGTGAATGTGTGACCCCAGCATAAACGCTACTCCCCCCTCCCCCCATTTTTGTTTGAACCCATTATCCCTCCTTTCTAAACTGTTTTGCAATGACCTCTCCCTCTGCACCCTATGTAATGTTTATTTTCGTCTTTGCATGTTCCTCAGATATATACAGTATGTGAACAAATTGCTTTCGTGTTATTCCTATTATTTCACCTTATATCCTCTAAAGATACAATTAAACCCTCATATCTGGCTGATCTGTATTTAGTGTTCTCTAATTGTATACTTGTGCAATAATTGTCTTACATATGTCCGTTACTAAAAAAATACTATTATCCAAGAAAATATATATATTCTAATGTTTATTAACTCCTTGTATACATTGTTTATTCATGGTCGGTATCTGTGAGAAATATACCAACCTCTTCTCTACCCTTGGGATCTCTGTAGTAATTAAGAAGTAGCCTAAGAACATAAATATAACATACACCACAATCTAACGCTGTAATCTAATGCTGAAGACAGACACGCATTACCCAGCTTTAACAGCGGTGTAGACAGGGGAGAAGACAGCAGACAGGGGAAGAAGCACTAGACAGGAGGAGATAATAGACGGACCATACGCAGGTACTGTACCATACAGTATAAACAAGAGACGTAGGCCGAATATAAAATCGGCCACTAGGAGATTTATTTTAAGGGGGAAGGGTGTATTTTTTGGTCGAAGAGTTTATTTACTACTCTCTTCGTGTACTCCTTAGAATTCCATCAAACTTGAAAAAACATCCCCAAAATCCCCCTTCTAGTTATATTGGTACATTTGTTGGTAGAAACAAGTCCCGGTCGAAGGCCGATTCCTCTTAAATTACAGGGTCGCTATCGCTCGCCAGGAAAAAAAATATGGCACCTAATTGTTTTTTTTTTTTTTTTTTTTTTCTATATTCCAACTTACTTCCTCTCGGGCATAGGCTCAGAACCTTAACATTCACCGCTTTACAATGAACAGTGAAGCCCGTGAGGTCTTGTTCCAGTCTAGGGAGTGAGACATGTGAAGCACGTAGAGTACAACGAGCACCTGCCATCTTGCCTTCACATGAGGCACGGTGCTCACTCATGGCTGGCCCAAAACGACCCCATCTCTGAAGCCACCTCGTCCCCGTGCTTCACTGTCTCACCCCTACACTCGGACTCTCACACTTACACACACACAACGCCACCTGTTGAGCAGACAACTCACCAGGCATTGCACCCCTATAGCATATTTTGAAATGGGAATAATCATACAGTGCTATTTAATCAGGGAACAATGAGGGTATTTTATTGACGTTTCGGTGGGCTTGTGGTAATGCACTGATACCAGGTACAGCACAAATTCCATCCCAATAATATCTTCCCATTGATACATCGGGATTTGAACCCGGTACCTTTGGATTACCAGGCCAGTGGCAAGACCACTCCACCACACCTTCCCTAAATGGTACGAAAGCTCTAAATATTGACAAACAGATAGGGTGAAAGGTCTTCAAAACGACAAACTAATGGGGGCGAACATCTTAAAAACTAAAAACTAATTGGGCTAAGCATGAGGGAGAAGGGGGTCTAGAAAAACGATATACCTCCCCTTAACCTAATTACCTTACCGAATGAATTTCCTAATTTATCCTAACCTAACTGCCTTACCATACCTAATTTATCCTAAACTAACCTCGGATAATCTCACTGAAACCTATTTACCTTTCCTGAAGCCGGTATCACACGAGCGCTTTTTCCCTCAACATTTATCCTCAACACTGGTCTGGCAGCTTATGAGGTCAACATTTAAAATATTTCAGTTACCTAAATTAATCTATCATCAGTCTAGTTTCCGATACTAGTGCAAAATATTCCCAGAAAAGTTGCCAGAAAAATGTTGATCATAGAATGTTGACTATAAAAGCTGTCGTGTGATACCGGTTTAACCCATAATGCTGTAATAACCTTTAGATTAGACTAGATTGCGTGAGTGTGTGTAGACCATGCAGACACTCTTGTTTACCCCAGGGAGACGAGGAAACAAACAAACTAATAAACAAGCTGGTACATGGTGGGGATAATGGTGGTGGTGGTGATGGTGATGGGGGTGAGGGTGGTGGTGGTAGGAAGGAAGGTGAAGTTGAGAAGTGTGACTAATGGATCCCTGTGGAAGTATCTGTGGCTGAGAGAGAGAGAGAGAGAGAGAAAACAAAGAGAGAGCGAGAGAGAGGTTTACATCATTAACCCTTTGAAGATGCAAATAATAAACGATTTTATTCAGATTAGGAATGGTATACGGAAGTCAGAGGGTTAATTGAGATAGTCTTTACCCTTATAACTCCCATAGATCCTTCCTAAATTGTATCAAATCGTCTAATGACAGCCAGAATAAAATGTCAAAATGCGTCATAATCAGAGTTAAGTAATAATTTGGGTAAACGAGATAACTGTACTGTTGAGCTTCATGTGGTGTGATGATATCTAAGCAAATACTAATTATCCATCCATATGTAGTATGTGATCCATAATTAATTATTTATGTGTTATGCAACTGTCATAAATATTTTCAATGTCCTGCTTAATCAATGTAGTCTCTCTCTCTCTCTCTCTCTCTCTGAAGGCAGCATGCCACTGATAAATGAATAACTTGACAACTAACCTTATGTTGGTGTATATACTAATGTCATGTGGTTAGGAATCCTCCTTTCCTTGTAAAATTCACTTACTATACGAACCAGAGAGATGGGAATGCAAAAGTGGTCCCGAACCCCTTTTCCGTCTCGAAAGAAATTGTTGACTTGAAAAAACTGTTGGTGTATGTCATTGGCCTGATGAAGCTATATGCGAAACGTTGTCAATAAAGTGCTCATCCTCACATGGTGTTTATTTTCATTGTCTACTTTTCAAAGTATATTTTTATCAATATATATGTTGTTTCTATTCGGGCTCTGTCTTGAGTCGACCACCTATGGGGTATTGTGCCTGAGTTTATACATACATACACATACATGTAGAGGGTTGTGACTGTCACCACCGATACCATAAGATGTGTTTGGATGTGTGTGTGGGTGTTGGCCTGTTTCATTCGTATCTGCTACACTGCAAAAGTTAAAACCGTCTCACATTGACTTTTTTACCTTGACCTGAGCATTCTCCAGAAACTTTGGGTTAATTGGTTAGGCTCGTGTTCACTTACTGGGTTGTATGAGGAGGTGGGGCTCTATCTAATTGTTGTGGCTACGGTACCATTCAGGAGTACTACTTTATACACCGGGAGCTAATGTGCATAGATCTCCAGTATTAGGCCCTGGACCTGACCGTGAGCAGACGTGTGTGGAGCCGCTACTGGATTTACAGCATTTTACCCTCTATATGAAGGTTTTTAAACAAGACTGTTTTGGAGAAGAGTGCATGGTGAATTGGTGGAACTATAATTAATGCCCATAATATTGAGAAGATGAATGATATTAACATTAAATAACAACTACGGTGGTAATGGTGACATTTGGTTCTTGAAAAACAATGATTTCAAAGGTTCACACGGCGCAGAAATGAACCCTAAGTGAGACATCTCGTCTTACCAACATTCTCAAAATGGCAAATGAAACAGTTTCGTATGTTGAAAACTCGGTGTTGGCGTATGTGGCTTCTATAAGGCATTCAAAGACTAAAAGTGAAATTATTAATGTATGTGCTACATATTATGATGAAACAACCATGAAGAAGGCGAAGGAGTTATTATTTGAAGCAGCTAAATTGAATCTTATCTGGACAAGATCTGCAAACAAGTTATGAGAAAACTTTAGTGATATACTGGAAGCATTTCAAAAGTGTGAAGATGAATCAATAAACTTGCCTAAATTCGTTACCGCTGACCACGAAGCCTTTCCTCCATCTAATGGCTTTGATATAATTGGCGGTTACATTGCTAAATTGACTGATCAAGTTAATGGTTTAAGAAATGAAGTGCAGAGTCTTAGGGAATCCAGGTTAAACAATATAAGTGTGATGGAAGACCAAATGTATATTAACCCTTTACGAGCGGCCTATGCGGTTTATTTATATGTACCGCCCAGCGGGGTGTTTTTAGCCAAAATAGGGCTGTTTACGTGATCATTTTCATGCCTAAATAAGACCCAGAACGTAAAACAAGTATCTATCCCTGAAAGGGCATAAACAGAGCTTTCGAATGACACCATAACGATCCTTTTATGATGGCTAGTTTTCTTGCAATAACCGTGCAACGCGAGTGCAAAAAGCAGGTAATTAGCCACTTTCCCGATACAATTCCGTATATAGCGAGTGAGAGAGGTAGGAGGGAGGTGAGATTCGTGTCAGTAGGTTCGCCGCGGTGGTCTGGAGCAGTCATACACTCGCTACTCTCCTGCCACCACTTGTCTCTCTCTCTCAGCAACATTACGTGCTGAAATTGCCACTCGAGTTATGTCGAGCGCCGCCACATAGTCCAGCTTTATTTAACTCGACTTATGTGGTGAGCCGCTTTTTAAGGGTTAAAGAAGAGCTTTTAGAAATCAAAGGTCTCATAAAGCAATGGAAACAAACGAAATCGTTCGAGTCAGTGAAAAGAGACAGTATTCTTATGGAACATATTGACACACTCCTTGATGATGGTAAATGCCAAGCCGAGATCCCTAGTAAAAATAATAAGGGTTTGGGTGAGGAAATTGAGAAATTGTTGTCGTCTGTTGGGGAGCCTTCTGCCCCACCGTTCTCGCAAATAATGAACAGCGACGTGCATGACTTTGGGAGCGTCAATGGCAGTGATGGTGATGAGAGGGAGGATGTTATCTCCGCCCTTGTGGTACCTGCCTACAGTGATGTGCTACGGAGTGAAAGGGAAGTACCTCATGTTAACAAAGACAGTACTCGGACATCACAAGTTCCTTGTGGTGAGGGAGCTGTGGTGAGGACAGGGATCAGGCACAGGAACCGAGATGAGATGAGAAAGGGAGGTGGATTAACGAGTGTTAGTACCACCGTGAATCGTGAGAGAGTGACTCGTGACATCTTGGTGGACCGTGATGGAAAGAGGAATGGTGGTGATGTTGTGGTTGGTGATGGAGAAGCAGGATATAGAACTGCGGCAATGATTGTTGGAAGGAAGAATGATGACTCTACTATGGTCCATGCTGGAGGAACAACACTTGGCACCACTGCACAGGCTGTGGGCCCTGTAGGTGATGCAGATGACAACACTGTGCAAGATAAAGAAGGCTACACAGTCGTCAACAGAAAACGGCGACCAAGAGGAGTTACGTCTCAAGATAGTGGTTCTAATGAACAGAAAAAGAGCAAATATAAGGCCTTCACTGGAACAAAAACAATGCATAATGCGAAATTTAAGGGTATTTGTAGACCTGTAGATTTGTATATAGGCATCGTGGACTTGGAAACGAACTGTGATGATATTATTAGTTTTGTAAAAGATGAGCTTAATATAACTCCAATGGGTTGTATAGAACTTGAATCAACAAATATTGAGACACAATCGAAGGGTTGGAAATCCTTTAAATTAAACATTTCAATAGAGGACAGGAAAATTTTGCTCAAACCAGATTGCTGGCCAAAGAAAGTAAAGTTAGGAAGTTTTATACGACGCGATCTAGAATGAATGAGAACGATGGTTAGCATAGTTTCATTTAATTGTAATTCGATTCGGAATAATATTGAAACAGTTAAGACCTTAACATTTGACAATGACATAATACTTTTGCAAGAATTAATGTTACTAAAAAAATGATTTACCTGTAATTAGTACAATAAATGATTCATTTGATAGTATAGCTTGTGTTCAAGATAAATCAAATGAGGGTATATTGGAGGGTCGACCCTCCAAAGGTGTAGCGATCATGTGGAGAAAGAGTTTGAGTACATTTATTGAACCAGTTTATTGTAATGACAGAATAATTGGTAAAATTTTAAATTCGTTAGGGCATAAATATTTCATTGTGAATGTGTATTTACCTTGTGATAAACAAAATAATGACTCATTAGATGAATATCGTCACACATTGGCATTGTTAGAAAATCTGAGCAGTGAACAAAATATTAATGATTGTATTATTAGTGGTGATTTTAATGCAGATTTTCAAAAAGGTCGTTTTAGGGATGACTTGACTACGTTTATTGATAATAATGTGTGTATTAGTGATGAAGTGCTACCCAGTGATGCCTTTACATATTTATGTCCTAGTAGAAGTGTTGTTATCTGGCTAGATCATATCCTAACTTCGGAAAGTATACAAGAGAAAATAGATAATATCTACGACCTTTCATTATTTGATCATTTTCCCATTGGTTTTAAAGTAAATATCGACGTAATTCATAAAACATTAGCATATAGAGTTAGTAACTAAGCAGTTTATTAATTGGAAGTTATTTAACTCAAATGATGTAATATTAAAATATCAAAATAAAGTAAGTAATGGTATCACTGGGTACGACTTGATTAATTTTGAATGTCTGGAATGCTGTTCATATAACTGTCCAGATTCAAATCATATTAAGGAATTAGAACATATCTATGATACATTTGTTCAAATTTGTAATGATGCCTCAGCAGAATTTATACTAAACATCAACAGAGGTTACGAAATAAAGCCAGGATGGAATGATCATGTTCGTAATTTATATAAAGTAGCAAGGGAGATTTTTTTTTATTTGGAAGAGGAATAACTGCCTCATAATTGGCGAATTCCTTGAAGATATGAAGAGTTCACGAAGGACATTTAAGAAAGCTCTGAAGCATATAATACATAATGAAGCACAAATACGAAATGAAAAACTGGCAGAGTCTTATTCACATAAGAGGTACAAAACATTCTGGAATGAAGTTAGGAAATCGAAAAACAACAAAGGTTACTTTAATATAAAGATTGAAGGCGAATGTGATTCGAATCTAATAGCAGACAAGTTTTCACAAGCATATAAACGTGTATTTGATGACCAGAATTGTCAATCTAAAGGTAATTTTGAAGCTTTAAGATTAAAACAAGATGTTCGAAGAGGTAAAATAGTTGGGACCATTAACTTGAATTATATAAATACAGCCATATCGGAGTTGAAGTATGTTATTGGTCACGATCAAATCTATTAGAATCATTTGAAGTTTTGTCCAGAATATGCAAGAGGTTTACTTGCTAAATTATTTTCAGCATTTATTGTTCATGGCTTTATACCTAATACTATGATAACTGGAGTCATTCTCCCTCTTATTAAAGATCGTGGTAAAGATAAAAATGTAATTGATATCTATAGACCAATAATATCGTCTTCAGTTTTTCTTAAAAAAAATGAATATTGTTTAAAATATAAATTACAAAATTATGTCAACTTTAATGAGAGGCAACATGGCTTCAGAGCGGGCCATTCAACTCTTAATGCAGGTTTAATTTTTAAGGAAACTGTTTTACGCTATAGATCTGCAGGATCGAATGTATATGCAAGTTTTATTAATTTTAGAAAAGCTTTTGATAAAGTGAATAATTTTAAATTAATCCAAAAACTTTTAGAAGTAGATATTCCTCATTACCTTGTAAATATTTATTTTTATTTTTAGAGAAACCAAATGGTTGCTACTAAACATAAAGATGCACTTTCAAAGCCCTGGAAGATTATGAACGGAGTGAGACAGGGTGGAATTTTATCTCCTTTACTTTTTAATGTATATATTGATCTATTAATCGAAACCGTATCAAAGTGCAACACTGGATGTTCTCTTGGCAATAGGATGAGTAACATTATTACCTATGCTGACGACATAGTATAGTTTTAGCACCAATAGCGACAGGGTTACAAAAGTTACTAAACATTGTGGAACATGAAACGAAAACTTTAGATATTCAAGTGAATGCAAAGAAATCAGTGTGTATGTTTTTACCTAGGATTTATTATTGATGATAAACTAAATAATGATAAGGATGTAATAAGGACAAGAAATAAGTTTTATAATGAATTCAATTGTATTTTACGTAAATTCCCTAATGTTAATATTAATGGTTTTATTCAACTATTTAATAGTTATTGCTTAAGTTTTTATGGTACAGAATTATGGTTTTCCAACAAGCGGCGTGGTGTTCCTCTGAAACAATTTGCGGTTGGATACCACAAAGCCATTAAGAAGATTTTAAAACTTAAATACTGGGAGAGGCAACCACAAAGCATGTGATTTAGCAGGGTTAATGACATTCACTCATCTAATTAATTGGCAAAAAATACGGTTTTCTCACAGATGTACGATGAAGCCTTGTATCTTTTTAAGAAAATGTTTACTTAACAATGATGATAGGTTATAATTATTTGTTGAAGGAAGTAAAGAATATTTTATTGAATATTTATAATATCGAATGTTTAATGGAAAATGACATTGACGCAGTAAAATCTAGAATTACTTTTATTCAAAGCCGTGAACCAACTATGAGATAAATGTGCTTCACAATTATCTTACTATGTACAAAGTTGTATGTAGCTTTTACGAAATAAAATATTGAGTCTGAGTCTGAGTCTATCTATATATCTACCTGTGTATTTGTCTATATAATTCTTTATCGATGTATGTATCTGTTTGAGTGTTTGTAGCCTATGTGTGTCTGCATTGAGGCCAGTTAGTCAATCAATCTATTTGACCAAAAATAAGTCAAACTACCATGGTTTGGTTCAGTAAGCCAGTCGTAATCATAACATATTATTATCTTGCATTTTATAGTTATACAAAAAGAGAAATCCATTAATAATAATTACCATTAAATATGTTAATTCCTAAAGCTATCAGTTCACCTTGACCTGAGTATTCCCCCAGAGCCTCTGATTAGTTGATTAGGGTCATGTTAACTTGATGGGTTCAGTGAGGGGAAAGTGGAGTCATCTATCCAACTATCTATGTATCTACTCGTTTGTCTGTCTGTCTATTATATATATTGTTTTATTTTTAAATCTATATATCTATATATTTTATATCTATCCATCAGTCAGTCTGTATTGCTATCTACTGTAGGCTTATATATATATATATATATATATATATATATATATATATATATATATATATATATATATATATATCAACTCCACGCAAACGAGATACCTAATTAATGCAACAATATATAATCAGTCCTTCTTAATGAACCTCTACCGGGCCTCCCGCAAATTACCAAAAATATTTTTCTCAGAATAATTAATATGGGCCCAAACCTCCATTTCGTCAAATTAATAAAATAATAAAGGCTTTTCTCATTTTCTGTTCATTATCTGAGAGTTCTTTTTTAGGGTGGAGCCTTTTTTCTATCTTATTAAAAGGGATGACCTGCTTTTTTTTTCTCCTTTTCTCTTTCTCTGGCTTGTATCCATTCGGCCCCATTCAGCCTACAGTACTGTTTTACAACGTTTATCCCCAAGCAGGTATCGATTTCTTCCTGGCGAGCAATAGCGAGCCAGCATTTTATGGAGAATTCGGGCTTCGACGGAGAAATTTTTCTATCGAAAAATTTACAAATTTAGCCTGCTGTCAAACACATGTTATACAATATGCTGGCTCGCTACCGCTCGCCAGGAAAAAATCGACATTTGGATGGGGATAAACGTCTTAAAACAGTAGGTTGAACGGGGCCGAATGGATACAACTCAGAGAGAGAAGGAAAACGAAAAAAAAACGAAGTGGGGCCCCCTTTAGGTAAATTCACACGAACCCTTTTTTCTGACAAATTTTATTCGACAGGTTTTTAATGGGGGTGTCACACGAGCGCATTTCTGACAATTTTCGATGAGCAATTGTGTTCTCATGCTACTTTGAGGCTCTTTCGCATTATAATCGAAAACTAGATAGAAAGTATATTATATTAAAGAGCTTACGGAACTTGAGTTTTGAAGCTGCCAGACAACAATTGGGCGTAGATATTGACTGAAAAATCTATCAAGTCACACCACTTTCAATAGTTAGTGATAAGATAGACAAAGAAAAACTGAAAAGGGATATATATAAACTTTGGAAAGACAGAGAAAAAATAAGAAAATCAACCACGTAAGGAAAATAGACAACTAAAAAGCTCAACCACTTGAACCACATAAGTAAAGTACAAAGGGGAGGCCGTTACAAAAGGCTATCTCCCCGCCTATCATCCGATCCGATCCGATAGTACAGAAAGTATATCACAGGCGAATGAAATCATTATGGAAATTAAACACAGAAGCTGGCAGATCTGTGTAGCCGACGACAATGGACAATTAGTGTTCTTGTGCAGTACATTGTCTAACACTACAGTAAACTATTGTATGAGGAGAATTAAAGACCACCAGTAATGTAAGGGTTAATAATGTGCCCCGAATAGAGGAAATAACTAGTAATAGAGCCGCGGTGGTCGAGTGGAGAGCACGCTTACGTGTGAATCTGCTTGACCTGGGTTCGATCCTAGCCAAGGCGGACATATAGTGGGTGTGGTAATACGTCCTAGCGTGTTTCACATGCTTGCACCCAGTCGGGGGACACCTAGACGACGTATACAGACTGATAACACACATACCTAAGCCACTCCAACAGCTTCCTCTCTCTCCTCTCTCTACACTCTTCAGAAAATAGGAAAGTAGAAAGTAGCTACGAGGTGGCGTTGTAAAGGCTTATCCCTCAATACCTTCACCTTACCTGACTTAATTGACCGGACAAATCAAGTGTATCCCGTAGTTGTCAACTAATACCAACTTCTACCAACTCAGTCATTACTGTTCATTTTAGTTACATGAAGCAAAGCTAGTCATGCAAGGAACTGGAGTTCTCGAAAGGGGGCTGTAGTCCTGATCGCGAATAAAGAAGTCGTGTGGGGTTCCCAAGCAGAACAACTTCTGGGTTTATATTCCTAGTATACTTGGGGGTATACACTTGGGGGTCTCGGGGACTCCGGTCACGTTCTTCCTGACTTGAAGGTGGGCATAATAATCCTCATGGGTTGATAGCCTCTAAAGCCCTATTTTAACTAACTAACAAAGATAGTCAAGTTACGGATCTTAATATATCTTGGGTTCTGACCTGGGTTTTCCTTTCCCTGAGTTGGCCTAGGTTGAGAGAATCACCTAATAAAACTAATCAAATTAATTTGAATGTGGAATTTGTGTCTTTGTATGCAAATGACTAGACCCAACATGACAATCATCTGGAATATCGAAATTGGTTGCGGATAACATTGAAATGGACTTACAAAGGGTAAATTTACTGTGTCAAGAGCATTGCAACGTCCCAAAGCTGCTCGTCGGTGCAGCTTTTTCTTTAGTAATATAAGGGGACTTCACTCTAACATCAATTCTGTACACCAATGTCTTCAAGCAGAATCCCTTACTCTCCTTTTTTTGACAGAGACTCAAGTAACATCCACATCTGACACATCTAGATTTAATTTTCCAGGTTATCAACTGCTCCAAAATTTCAGACCTAAAGTAGGTGTATGTTGCTTCGCAAAATCTGAAATTGCCCTGGAGGAGGTTACTAGTTTCAATTGTCCCTATTTTGATTATTCTATATACAAATTAATTTCTGCTGGTAAATTTAAATACATATGTTGCATCTACCGTTCCCCAAATACTCCTCCAGAGCAAAGTCTTTTTGATTCTCTGTCCTCACAACTCAGTGTCCTCAACTTAAATGCTTCGTCTGAAATCACTGTGTTGGGGGATTTTAATGTCCATAATGTTGAATGGCTCACTCATTCAGCCAGGACTGATGATGCTGGTCTTGAATGTGAGCTATTTGCAGACTCATTTGATCTCACTCAACTAGTCAACCAACCCACCCGTGTACCAGATAATCCTAATCATAATTCCCACCTACTGGACTTATTTTTAACAACCAATTCAGAAAATTATGATGTTACAGTGAGGTCCCCGCTTGGATCTTCTGATCACTGTCTGATACAGGCCACCTGTCTATCACCTACCACACCTTCCCACTCTGAACCTGTTTTGGTGACTAAATGGCATTACGATAGGGCAGACTGGGAGGGTCTTCAAGGTTTCTTTATTGATATTCCCTGGACCTCTTTATTTTCTAATGATGCACACTCCACCTTGAGCCACATACAAGATTTTGTAAAAATTGGAATGTAAACTTTTGTTCCTCATCAAAAGTACAGTAAAAGATCTAATTCACCTAAATGGTTTGACCATAATTGTGCTAGAGTAACTGAACAAAAAGCAATAGCCTACAATGCATACACAAGATCAAAAACACATGAAGCCTTTAATTACTTTAGAAACATCAGAAATCATGCCAAAACTGTATTAAACCTAACTAAATCAAACTTTCTCCACAAGCAGGCAAATAAACTTCTAAATAATCCAAATGATAACAAAATATGTTGGTCTACTCTTAACTCATTCAAATCCAACTTCACTACTGCTTCATACATTCCACCATTAAAATCTCCGACTGGCAATCTTGTAAGTGACCCACGAGGTAAAGCTAACCTTCTTGCGGATATTTTCTCCACCAACTCAACCTTAGATGAAATAAATCAAGATGTCCCTGTACTTAATTTTAATTCGCCTGAAATTCCCTCACTTAAGATCCACACCAGACATGTCAAAACTATTTTGCAGAATCTCTCAGTAGATAAGGCTCCTCGTCCAGATGAAATTCCTCCAATAGTACTTAAGAATTGCTCCTTGGTGCTCGCTCCTGTATTGGCAAATTTGTTCCGTCTGTGTACTCATACCTCATGCTTCCCAGTACCCTGGAAAGAAGCAAACATCCATCCAGTTCCTAAAAAAGGTGCCTCTTCAGATCCATCAAACTACAGACCAATAGCTATAACTTCCACTCTTGGTAAAGTTTTTGAAATTATATTAAATAATCACATAATTAAGCATCGTGAGAATAATAAATTAATCAGTGATAGGCAATATGGTTATAGACGATGTCGATCAACTGCAGACATTCTTTGCCTTCTTACGCATCAAATCAACCAAGCTACAGAGCAACATGGTGAAACACATACAATAGCACTGGATATATCAAAGGCATTTGATAGAGTCTGGCATCAATCCTTATTGTCGAAGATGTCACACTACGGCCTTGCATCATTAGTTCCACTAATTTCTTCTTATCTTCATAACAGAAAAATATGTGTAATGGTAGATGGCCTTTATTCTCAATTTCACTCAATAAATGCTGGTGTTCCCCAGGGATCAGTTTTGGCCCCAACTCTGTTCCTCATTGATAGCAATGATCTCATATCTACCACTCATAATCCAATACATTCCTACGCAGATGACTCAACACTCCACAGTTCCTTCACATTTACCAATTCTTTCACCCAACCCGATCTTATAAATTCAAAAATAAACACTGCAATTTCTCTGAACCAGGACCTTTCTAGAATTAATGAATGGGGACAAAAGAATCTAGTTTCCTTTAATGCACAGAAAACCAAGTACATTCAATTTTCTAACCAACAGAATCTCACTGACTCCCATATATTTTTTAATGATGTAAATATTCCCACTTCCCCTAGTATTGACATTCTCGGTGTAACATTAACTACTAACTTGAGCTGGACACATTATGTTAGAAGCATTGCTAAGAATGCCTCTAAAAAACTGGGACTCCTGTACAGAGTTCGAGAATTCTTCACTGACGAGCAGTTGGCCGTAATATATAAAAGTCATGTGCGTTCTCAGATGGATTACTGTTCACCTCTGTGGGGTGGAAGTGGAGTGGTTGCATTGAGGCAGTTGGACAAAATTCAAAATAAAGCTATTAGATTAATCAATAACCCTGCAATCACACAGGACCTTCCTACATTATCCATACGAAGAAACGTTGCATCCCTTGCATTATTCTACAGATATTTTCACAGCAATTGTTCCGAGGAACTTGCTTCAATTGTGCCGCCTCTCCACATCTTTCCCCGTAGAACTAGGGCAGCTGAGAGCGTCCATGAATTTAAACTTTCTCCTCCACAATGCAGAACTTCTGCTTATCAGAATTAATTTATCCCCAGAGCTACTACTCTTTGGAATTCACTTCCCTCGAATTGCTTTCCACAAACTTACAATACACAAATGTTTAAATCCAGTTGTTACAAACATTTTATGAATGGAGGATGCCTTTAGGCACATGGACCTTTTTGTTTTATCAGTGTTTTTCCTTCCTCCGTTCATTGTCTCTTTAAAAAAAAAAAAAAAAAAAAATATTTAAATTTGGAGCTGCGAGTAGGTTTTCATCAACTATTTCTTAGCTCCTTAGTTTTGCTAAAATGAGATAGACAACACCCTTCCTCAATAATACTGTATATATACAGGGTGTCCCAGAAGGAAAGGGCATAACTTTGGGAAATGATAAAACAAGGTATTCTAAGCCTACAATGTTCTATAACAAAAAGTCCAAATCTCAACCGTTAAAAAGATATTGAAGGTTTTAAGTAGTGTCCTCCCCCGCCTCACTGTAATGGACTCTTCCATGTCAGATAGGTTCCAACTGGTCCAAAGTGAGCTATTATATCTATAATCATTTTGCAACTTACAGAATTATAATATCTTTACAATAACATGGTAAAATAATTGCAGTTAGATGGAGGTGTGGTAGGTACTAGGACAGCTAGGCCACCCTTATGGGGAAATACTTAAGAAAATGCCATTTTCAACATGCAATATCTCTTTACTGGTTGAAATTTGGAATATTTGTTATAGAACATTTAGGTGTAGAATATTTTGTGTTATCATTTCCCAAAGTTATGCCCTTTCCTCCTGGGACACCCTGTATATATATATATATATATATATATATATATATATATATATATATATATTGTTACGTATCTTGATCCTCAAGTGGTTAACTTGATGAATCTAGATAGCACAGAGATATATATTAAGGTATCAGTCAGTTGAAGGCAAAACAAAAGTAATATCTAATAAAATTATTTCCTGTTGTTGCTTCCTTTCCTTTTGGATCTTAGGACTTAGTATTCTTTATTGACTGATACTCTTTAATTATGAAAAATACTGAAACTAATTAAAGTCATGTAGTATTTATAAAGAATTATTATTTAACCGAAGCTTAGTAGGCTATGGTTATGAACCGAAGAAGTTATATCTAAAGAAGGACTATTAATTCTATAAAAAGTCTTGAAAGATAAATATTAAAGTAAGAATATTTCTGTCTCTTACCCTTTTTGAAATGAATAGATAGTTTTCTTAATGTCCTTTTATTTATATTTAATGTAATTATTCTTGGTTCTTGTCTTACGTTAATAGTATTATATTATTATTATCATCAGGATTAATATCAAAGTCACATAAAAAGTTAGATATATATTTAATAATTAGTTAAATGTATTTCTTAACCACGTAACATTGAGGTTTGATTATGAGTAAATTAAGTTACAGGATCGTTTCATAGATTCGATTCAGGTCTCACTCAAATAATATGAAAGCAAAAATAATATTTTGAAGCTAAAAGAATTTTCTTCAGCTTAGGAAATCACTAGAAGTAATATTAACACAGCCATGTTAGTCTAAGGCGATATTACTAATACGAGACAATAGCATTACCGTACTAAGCACCGTTAAGCAATGTAAGCTTAATTAAAAGAAAATGAAAGAACTCGTAAGTATTAATCTAAAACAATAGTATTACTTTCATCATAACCCAATTACTTAAAGAGTTGCTTTAGTCCACAAGTTAGTCAACTAAAATAGTTAAGTACATAATAATAGCGTTAACGTTAATTCCCAATCAAATAGTTAAGTACATAAATATAGCGTTAACGTTAATTCCCAATCAAATAGTTAAGTACATAAATAGTACCGTTAACGTTAATTCGCAATCAAATAGTTAAACACATAATAGTAGCGTTCACGTTAATTCCCAATCACATATCTCACTAACCAACATAACGTAAGTGTTTACACCGAACACACTTAACACACACATATATAATCTGACTGACAGTCACAATCCCATTAAAATACTTCACCCCGTCTTCCTCCAGCTGCAAGTTCACCTTCCCCAACTCCAAATGAGACTGATTTGATTGCCCACAACTCGGGTCTTATATACCAAACAATGATGGTGTAGGAACGAATCAGGAGGCGGGGGTTGGTGCCTGCTCCAATCATAGCTCCTCGAGTCGCATAACAGGTGCCTGGTCCACTCACAGCTCCTGGCGTCGATCATACGTCATAGCATCGGTCATCGAGGTAGTTTGCAGGGTCCCCTATGACGCACGCAGGTGTGAAGGCTTGTTTGCAGGTATGCGGGCGAGCTAGTTTCCCCACTCGCTTGGTCGCTCGCTAGTCTGCTTCACCGTTTGGGTAGTTTGGCTCCTTCAACTCTAATTCTAACTCTTAAATTAACATACAGGGCTCCGTATGTCAGAATATATATATATATATATATATATATATATATAGAGAGAGAGAGAGATAGTATTCAAATAAATGGAACAGCTGGAACTGAATTTCGGGTGAGATCCACCGGAAAATTTATTCGTGGGAGGTTCAGTGATAGTCTGACTAATGGAGAGAGAAATTTGGCGTGGGTGCGGATGACGTGTGTGTGTGCAGAGGGGGGTGGGGGGTCGTATGTGTATATGTGTGTATGTATTTGTGACATACAAGTTGGGGAGGGGTATATCTGGGTGGATTGAGTTAGTGAGAAAGAAGGGGAGGAGTTGCAAGGAAGATTTAAAATGGCATAGACATACATTGCGATTCAATAAAGATATACATAATAGATACAATTATGCACACACACATACACATATACAGAGAGAGAAAGAGAGAGATGAGGATACATGAATGTTAATATTATGCAGCCTCTATCGACCCTGAATACTCCTATTAGGTGTTTACCCATTCCCAGTGTAGGTTTGAACTGGAAACATATGAAGATAGAGGAGGGAAATAGGGAAAAAAGATAGTAAATATATTTGTTGAGTACATTCCCCCATAAACATATCGTAAACTAAAAACCTGGAAGGGGAATGTCCAGGTCACCCAAACCATCGAATCCTGGGGTGGCGCGAGGTCCTGCGATTAGCCTGCAATGAACAAAAAAGCAGCTCACTGAAGTTAGTTACTGATTTACTGTTTACTGTTTCTTTCGTGGCACTTCATATCAATAAGTAATAAGTAAATAGTTATAGTAACATTTTACTTATTCAAGATACAAATCCATTACTTTAAAACAGCTTGAGTTTACCGATTCACTTCATATCAATAAGTAATATTTAAGTAACTAGTTATACTTACATTTTACCAATGCAAGATACAACTCCAATACGTAAAAACAGCCAGGTTTTACTGATTCAAAATGAGAAGTCCTGTCGTGACAAGGCCATGTTCCTTTAAAATATACTCTTTAGCTCATAAACTCCCCCTCCCAAAACTAAGCCAAACTAAATAATTATCAAGTGGAATGCTCGACACACTCAGTCACCATTGCACAATTACAGTAATATTTAACCTGCTTGTCTTGACCGGCGTTTAATTTTAACTAACTAAATATATACATAAAAACGAGATGAATTTGTACATTTATTATCGGTAGAAAAATGCTTCAGCGGAAGTTTAGGTTCCTCCTAATCTACAGGCTTGCTATTGCTCACTAGGATAAATCGACATCTAAATTTCACCAAAGGTCTTAATATTGACTAAGAAATAGGGCGAAAGTGTTAAAATCGCCAAACTAAATGGGGCGAACATCTTAAAATTGAAAACAACAATGGGGATAAAGCTGAGGGAAAAGGGGGGCCTAGAAAACAATAAAATCTGAAGCCAAATTACTCAAGGATACTCGTTTTATCATACTCCCTTAACAACGCCACGCAGACTAATTATCTTCCTATTTTCCACAACCCATTATTATATTCTATCTATCTATCTATCTATCTATCTATCTATCTATTGCCTGACGCCGTGATCCCCGAAGGTGTGGCCACGAACGAACCGCCCCAATACACCTGTCCCCAGTCAGTCGACGCCCCTCCTCCACCTTCATTCATATACTTCCTCACTCCATCCTTCCACCTCTCCTTCGGTGCACCTCTCCCTCTCTGTCCTTCCACCTCGCTCTCGTACACCCTCTTAGTCATTCTCTTACTTTCCATACGTTCCATATAGCCGAACCATCTCAAGTTGTTCCTTTTCACACTTTCCAGCACATCTACCTCCACACCACACCTCCTTCTTACTTCCTCATTCGTCTGTCTATCCCTCCATGTAACTCCACACGCACTTCTCAAGTAACTAATTTCCACCGCTCTCACTCTTGGTCTGAGTCTCTTCCCGAACGTCCATGCTTTGCTCCCGTACGTTAGTGTCGGCATGACCACACTGTCATGCAAGGACTTCTTCATGTCCATACTGACCACCCTATTTCTTGTTACTGCTTTCAACGTTCCTACAACCCTCTTCCCCTGTTGCACCCTCTCCCGCACTTCTTCATCCATAGTCCCATCTTTACTCAACACACTGCCTAGATACTTAAAAGAGTTGACAATCTCCATAGCCTGACCGTTCAACTTCACCTCACACTCTGTGACTTCACCACTTTCGAAGACCATAACCTTGCTCTTCCCCTCATTTACCTTCAAATTCCGTTTTTCGCGCACTGTTCCAAACTTATTTACCAGACCCTGCAACTCCCATTCATTATCGCTCATCAGAACTGTATCATCCACAAACAGCAGTATAGGCAGCTTTCACTCATTTCCCTCCCTTTTCAGCGATACACCAACATCCACTGCTCTTTCTAGTATTTTTTTCATGACTCCATCCATATATACAGTAAACAACCACGGGGACATCACACACCCCTGTTTCAACCCAACATTCAGGTCAAAGAACTCGCTCTGCTCATTCTCCACACGTACTGCCGCCTTTGCACCCTCATACATGCTCTTCACTGCTTTCAGCAACTTGCCATCTACTCCGTACTATATTCTAAGTACTTTCCAAATACCTTCTCTATCCACTCTGTTATAGGCCTTCTCCAAGTCCATAAAGGCAACATACATCTTTTGTTGCTTCTCCAGATATTATTCAGGTTCGTATAATGAAGTAGAGTTCCGCCATTCACGAAGTTGGGAGCTGCGAGATTGGAGACTTATTGGCGGGTTGGTAATTATAAAAGTGAATGAGAACGCAGGTGGTTGAGGTGGTGTGTGTGTGATGAATGAATATGTTACTAGTGTGTGTGTGTGTGTGTGTGTTAACCACTTCTGTACCGGCTACATCTCTTTAACTTTATTCAGGCTACTATAAGACGATTTATGTGCAATTCAAAAAGGGTATCCAGCAATTAACAGGTTCAAAGTGTCTCTCTTAACCCTTTTTGCTACCACAGATCCTTCTTAAATTGCACATCATCATCTAAATATAGCTGGAATAAAATCGATAAGACGTTGACAGTAAAGAAGGGGTTAAGGGGGTTGGAAATATGTGTGTGCGATGCAAGAGATGATTAGGTCTGCGTATGTGTTGTAGGATTGTATTGCGCGTGTGTTGAACGAATGGTGGGGTTTGTGTATTGGTTGAACGAATGGTGGGGTTTGTGTATTGGTTGAACGAATGGTGGGGTTTGTGTATTGGTTGAACGAATGGTGGGGTTTGTGTATTGGTTGAACGAATGGTGGGGTTTGTGTATTGGTTGAACGAATGGTGTGGTATGTGTATTGGTTGAACGAATGGTGGGGTTTGTGTATTGGTTGAACGAATGGTGGGGTTTGTGTATTGGTTGAACGAATGGTGGGGTTTGTGTATTGGTTGAAGAAATGATATTTTGTGTTGTTTATGTTTGAATATGTTGTTAATGTGAGTGTACGGTCGCGCTAATAAGTTATGTTTGAATATGTTGTTAATGTGAGTGTACTGTCGCGCTAATAAGTTATGTTTGAATATGTTGTTAATGTGAGTGTACTGTCGCGCTAATAAGTTATGTTTGAATATGTTGTTAATGTGAGTGTACTGTCGCGCTAATAAGTTATGTTTGAATATGTTGTTAATGTGAGTGTACTGTCGCGCTAATAAGTTATGTCCCAGCTGTCATTACGTTTGGCTTGTTCTGTGCTGTATTAATGTCTGTCCAATGTTGAATAGGGGGGGTAAATGTAGGAACATGGTTGTATATCTCAATCAAAAAGAAGTAATCATGTGTAAATATTGCTGATACCCAATATTGATCAGAACATAATTGGTGCCGGGACATCACTTATTAGCGCGATTGTATGTTGTTGTCAGTATTATAGTGGGTGGGTGGTTGTTAAGGGAGCCCACCTCGCTTGTTTTCTCTTTCTTTCCCTCTCTTTTTGGCTTGTATCCATTTGGCCCCATTCAGCTTACTGTTTTAAGACGCTTACTCCTATCCAGGTGTCAATATTTTCCTGGCCAGCGGTAGCGAGCCAGCATATATATATTTTTGTTTTGAGAGCAAGCTAAATTTGCAAATTTTTCGATAGAAAAATGTCTCGGGCAAAGCCGGATTTCCCCATACAATGATGGCTCGCTATCGCTCGCCAGGAAAATATCGACATCTGGATGGGGATAAAGATCTTAAAACAGTTGGCTGAATGGGGCCGAATGGATACAAGCCAGAGAAAGAGAGAAAAGGAGAGAAAGAGAAACAAAGCAGATGACCCCCCTTAAGAGCATTATTGTGTGTGTACGTGTGTTTAAGTTGGGAGGGGGAAAGCACACAGATACAAGCGCCGCGGCAACGCACAGGTCTTCTAGCCTAACGTATGGACCTTATTTTATTGAAAAGGTTAAGGCGGTGTCACACGAGCCATTTTTCCGTCAATTTTTACGAGCAATTGTTTTCTGGCAGCTTGAAAATATGTGTTCCCAATGAATTACACCACCCAACATAATCTACCTTCGATATAGTTTCCGATTCCAATGTGCAAGAGCCCCAAAATAGTAAGAGCAAAAACTTGCTCATAAAAAATTGCCGGAAAGTGCGCTCGTGTGACACCACCTCTAAGGGGGGATGGTTCACTGTTTGATCGATTTTTACATGTATTCATTATTTTTCTAGTTTCCTCCCTAGACCTCCATCAAACTAAAAACAAACACATCCATTAGATCCCCCTTCTAGATTAATTTGTAAATTTTTCGGTAGAAACATTTCGCGGCCGAAGACCGGTTCTTCCAACATTACAGGCTCACTATCGTTCGCCAGGGAAAAAATCGACACCTAAATAACACGAAAGGTCTAAATATTGACGAAGAAATGAGGCGAAAGGTCTTAAAATCGACTAACTAATGGGGCAAACATCTTAACATCTGAAAACTAATGGGGCTAAGCATGAAGGAGAAAGTGGTCCAGGAAAACGGTCTGTTTCCCCTTAAGCCATAACTGTTCTGGAGGCTCAGTAATTCAGTTAAGTCCCATCAAGGGGATTCAAACAGTGAAGGGGACACTGGCTGGTTGTCATATATTGTTTTAGTGTCCTCCCTAGACCTCCATCAAGCTTAGAAAACAAAAACTTAAAGCCCCCTTCAAGATAGATTTGTACATTTTTCGGTAGAAAATGTCCCAGCCAAAGGCCGATTCCTCCTAAAATTACAGGATCGCTGTCGCTCGCCAGAAAAAAATCGACACCTAAGTGGCACGACGGGTCCTAATATTGACAAAGAAATTGGGTGAAAGGTCATAAAATCCCCAAACTAATGGAACCAACGTCTTAAAATCTCAAAACTATTGGGGCTAAACATTAGGGAGAAGGGGGTCCATAAAAACGGTTCATCTCCCCTTAAGCCATGACTGTGTTCTGGAAGCTCAGGGGTACTTCACACAGTCAGGAATGTGAGCTAGAATCACTAGGAGTAATGATTCCTGGTGATTCCTGGGAATACACCGCGAATGTCTGCAATTCCCCGTGGACTCACAACACCGTAGGAACCAGTGAGAGTGTACCTGCGAATCACTGGGAATCACCAGGAATCACCTGGATAAAACCAGGAATGAAGTGCGAGTTATTGAAAATTTGAACATTTCGGATTACTGTAATATACGAGTCGATAGGAGTAATATTGGAATCACTGGGAATTAGATAGGAGTCACTGGGAGTCACCGAGCATCACTGGGATTTGTTAGGAATGAGATGCGAGTATGCCAGGCATGGCCCCCATTGTGTGTTTGACCCTATAATTGAAATTAATTTTTCCTCAAGTATGTTTCTTGTAGGCTATAACTACAGTCCTCTAATATCATCATTAAGTACAATGACTGTATTCAGACATCAATACAGACATTAATATAATACGATAAGTCTGTATTATTTTGTACCGTAAGGTCATGATATCAATGCTTACTATACTTTATGAAACAAATATATTTAAACTATTGTCAAAATAGTGGATAGTTTATTCTTCCCACCTTCTTCTTTTCATTCGTTACCGAGTGCTTTAATATTTCATACGATTACCTAATATAGGTAACACTTATAGGTTGTGTTTGTTTGCTTAGGTTAGGTCATGGGAGTTGCAGAACTTCTAGAGTATTAACCGGCGACTACAACGGCCCCTAAACAACCAAGCCATCATTACGCTGGCTCAACGTTTACCCTGGCGACTACAACGCCCCTCGAAGTAGTAATCCAAACTCCACTGTCCACCACCAAACGAACTTGACATTTTAAAACACATAGAAACACGTATCCATCATTCTCGTTATGTTAGGTAAGGGGAGTTGCAGAACTTGTAGACTACAAGTAGGGTATTGTAACATTGACCATACATTGTTCACATTATTAATTACCTCAACTACCGTAATTTCCTTCTCTACACACAATCACTGGGTGAATACAATGTCTTGTGGGAAATTGTACTTACACAGGTTAATACTAGGCCTATTTATAATGTTTGACCAAGAAAAGTTAACTACCTGTATACTGTATATTATACTTTCACGTGAGAAGTATTACAGGTTTATATGAATAATATATTTATTAAAGGATACTTAACAGTCAGGAATGCGAGCTAGAATCACTAGGAGTAGCTGAAAATTCGGATTCCTGGGCCTATTCGCGGTGAAAATTCGATGACTCCTAGTGAGTCTAGCGATATCATATTGATTCCTGTTAGACTTCCAGTGACTCCAAACCACTCGCGGCCGATTGGCCCTGTCTGACAAAATGTTCACCGTGTTTAAAGTTCTCGACACGAATCGGACCATTCCCAGTGACTCCCAGTTGATTTCCAGTGATCCCCAGTGATTCCCCAGTGACTTCCAATGAGTCCTGGTGATTCTCGGTGTTTCGTATCTGATTCGCGGACAGCTTTCGGTTTCAGTTTCAGTTCATACCAGAATCACCAGGACTCACTGGGAGTCACTGGGGAATCACTGGGGATCATTGGGAATCACTGGGAGTGGTCCGATTCGCGGCGAGAACCTTAAACACGGTGAACATTTTGTCGGACCGGGCTAATCGGCCGGGACTGGTTTGGAGTCAATGGGAGTCTAACAGGAATCACTAGGATATCGCTAGAATCACTAGGAGTATCGATTTTCACCGCGAATAGGCCCAGGAATCCGAATTTTCAGCTACTCCTAGTGATTCTAGCTCACATTCCTGACTGTGTGAAGTACCCTTCAGTAACTCTCCTTCCGTCCCATCAAAGGGGATTCCAAACAGTTAATACGCTGCGCTGCGCTAATAACCTTAAGTTATTCAGTCCTTGTCTCATGGTGCGCTTATGGAAATCCTCTTACTGTAGAGAGAGAGCGAGAATGGGGGGGGGGGTCAAGTTGTGGTATACCACCATTGATATAATTCCTTGATGTACTATGTAGGTGAGTGGATTAAAGCTTAACAATATAGTTCAGACAGCATCAATTAATGTATCGAGGTGTGTGTGTGTGTGTGTGTGTGTGTGTGTGTGTGGTAGTAGTTCCCTTTCCAATGTTCCCTTACCCACTCTAAACCACTGTTTGGACACTTGATCCTCAGTGTTTTGGAGGACAAGCAACCTAGAAGGGTCACTAGATCTGTTGTTGCTTGATTTCCTTTGTACTCCTTTGTACTCCTTTGTTAGTGTGTGTGTGTGTGTGTGTTCATTCAAACATACATTAAACATAAAGTTCTTTATTTTTAAACTTCCATAATTGTTGAAAACAAAACAAATCTCTTGGAACTAAATAACTCGGCTGTACTAACGGCCAGAGTTTGGTTACACTAAATAAACTGGAATTCTGTACGCTGTGTGGTCTTTGGGCTCTGAGGGTAAACCTTAATTATTAGTAATTATATCACTTAGAAGTTCACACAATAATTATACAAATTACAGGGTTAAGGAGAGAGAGAGAGAGAGAGAGAGAGAGAGAAAGAGAGAGAATGTGTGTGTTAGAGTTAGGAATATAATCAAAGTTTAAGTTAGGCTAAAGGAACAAATGAAATAACATGAATAAATAGACTGATACGAGAAAGTAAAACTTGGATAGTCGGTGTCTGTCTGTGCCTGTAAGTGTGTGTGTGTGTGCGCGCGTGTGTGTGTGTGTGTGTTTAAAGTTCCCCAATGACTATATTCCCCACCACCGAGGATCGATTCCTTGACCCCCAAGAATCTATAGGCTATGTATTGATTACTGAGCGCCTGAAAATTGGTCGGTCCCTTCCATGGCTGAGGTAATTCAACACACACACACACAAACACACACCCACACACACACACGCACCATGTAATCAAAATCCATAATATACGAATTACGGCGTATGCTTATGAATTTTACCTATTTTATCAGGATTTAGTTTTGACTATCAAGCATGGAGGTTAGATAGAATATATGTCATGGGAGTTTTGTAATAATAATTGTATGTATGTAAGTACAGGATACAGTACACTCTGGCACCTTCCCCAGTTTTCATTTTTTTGTCTTCTTCTTTTAACATATCATTCGAAAGATAACGAAAGTATAAAATATAGACCATTAAACAGGAACGTAATGCCATTCATCCATGCAGATTCATGTGCACAAGAGCACAAAGGTAAATCATACAAGCATTGTTTGATTTTGCATAATATTGTATTTGGATTCTGAACTTGATTTACATGACCATTTGGCTTACTATTGACGTTTATGTATAATCAATATATCTCTCCATGTAAGGCTGATCACTGTTACATATGCAGTGTTCATCATCATATACAGTACATATTATACAATACACGAACAGTAAACCAAGGGACTGGAGTTCTCGCAGAGATGCTCCAGTCCTGACGTTGTTTTTGACTTACAGTGTGCTGGCTGAATAATCCAATAGGGTTGATAGCCTCTGAAGTATTTTAACTAACTAACGAACAGTACACAATGCAACTACAGTACACCTCTCTCTCTCTCTTCCTTCAACTTTCCTTTTCTATTGGATATGCCATCTCTACTAGAATTAAGTCCTGACCACCTCGTTTGGATTGTAAGGTCTGTGTGGCCAGTGTAACTATGTAAATATATGTACATATCTCTTCCCAGACAACTTGGAACCAAAACAAATGTCCTCGTACTCTTAATCTGGAATTCTCAACAATAAACTGGAGACAATGTTCTCCAGAAACTCGGGGGACGAAAACTGTGAAATACTTGGTTGTTGTTTAATATTAAAAAAGTAGAGACGGGAGCTGTCGGGGTGAAGAGAGAGAGAGAGAGAGAGAGATCTTAAAATGTAATCCTTACAAGTTAGGGTGTGGAACTACTCACCACCCACCAGTTTATGTGTAGTGAATCATGGTATCTTAAGTGAGGAAAGGAGACGGTGTTCTTGTGGTTGAGTGAAAGATTAAGCCACATTAAGGAAACTGGTTGCGGAGAGCTGGAAGATGAAGTATAAACAGGGTGTCTCAGAAGTGACTTGCCTATTGTGTGTTCCATGTATAAATGTTCACTTCACCATGTAACCTGTACACAATAATTATGTAGGAACAGTTTCACTAGGAGAGCTGGAACTCAGTGCTTCCTTTCAAAAAAAAAAAAAAGGATTTTTTTTTACATTACTGAAATGATTGTGGACATGCAGTAATGCAAGTAATGGTTTCTCTTCTGCAAATCTAAAATGGCTTACTTAATTAAGAATGGGAAGGAGCAGGATTTTTTTTTTTTTTTTTTATGTTTTTTTTTTAAAGTTTCTATTAAACAAAATCAGTACATCTTAGAGGGATGTCCTCGGCGGCCATCGTGACTTGCAGGAGCTTGAAGTAAATAATTATTTGAGGCTTAGTTATTTAGAATAGGACTTCAGAGGCTATCAACCCTATTGGATTATTAACCCGGGAACTGCAGGAAGACTCTTAAGAGTTCCCCCGGCGGACTGCGGGAAGACTCTTAACCCGTGGAGCCCCGGCTAGTTTTGTAATGTTTGCGCACCAGAACCCGGCCGGTTTTCAAAAAATGGTTTTATTCCAGAAACAATAGCGAATGGGTTAGGAATGAAGGAAAAACCACGAAAAACCGCTCAAAAAGCTTAAAAAATGGTCCTACAGAGCCCCCGAAAACGGATTTTACAAGAGTAAAAAATTGAAGGCAATTATCCCCAAAAAACAGGTTATTGCGCGCTCGCGCGCACGCACGTGGACTTTGAGAGTTTTCAACCATCGGCACGGTTGCGTGGGATACGTACACAGTTCCCATACAAATCTGAGCCCTCTTGAGTGGCTACACCTGAGGTTACGGTCGGCGCAATTAGGGTTACGCGTCAGGCGCGTCTCTGGGGCTGTGCGTTACATACATCGCCGACGCATCAGACGCGTCGCTGGGGCTGTACGGGTTAAGAGTCAGGGAAAAAAAAAATCAATTTAAAACCGAAAAAAAAAAAACAGTATTTTTTAATTTTTTAATTTTTTGTTTTGCCCCTGGGCCATGCAAAATATCACTCCTCTACCTCCCCTCCTTCCCCACTTTCCTCCTCTCCTTCAGTTATCACCTATTTTCCCTGTTATTCCCTTATTCTGTGGTATATTTTCGTGCTAACATTAGCGAGTTGCAAGCAGGGCATTGTCATCACTGTTAGCAAGCGAGTGCAAGAGAGAGAGAGAGAGTATCGATCGACAGTGTCTCTCCAGACTTGGAGAAAAGTGGCGGGAAAAAAGGTTGCCTCAGCCATACATTTTGTAACTCCCAGCCTGATTTGCCGATTTTGACCATCCAAACGCTGTTTCCACTTGTTTTATTGTTGTAACAGGTTATTACCTTTATAAATAACCTATAATAGGTGCATATGGAGAAGTATTAATGCTATTTATGGTAAAATAAATATTTTAGTGATGGAAACAGCTCAAATACATGCGCACAGGCAGAGGTGTCTCATACCCCCCATGCGCACTTCAGAGGTTAAGCCCACACACTGTAAGTCAAGAAGAACGTCAGGACTGGAGCCTCTCTGCGATAACTCCAGGCCCCTTCGAATGTTAGGCTCATAACATAACTACAGATAACTCAAAGTACTGAGACCCATCCAGACCATCCACAATCATTACCAGATGTCCTGGAGATAAGATTCCTGTATAAAACTGTAGATATGCAACATTACAAAGCCACCCCAACAGCTTCCTCTTTCGTCTACACCCCTTCTCCGGTCTCTACACTCTTCAGAAAATAGGAAAAAGTAGAAAGTAGCTACGAGGTGCCGTTGTAAAGGCTTATCCCTCAATACCTTCACCTGACCTGATGGGGAAGGAAGGATTTGTGTTTGTGCGTGACTCTTATTAAACTGAATAAAATCATCTAATAGTAGCCAGAATGAAGTTAATAGGACGGCACCGTTACTGAAAAGGGCTAAAATAAGTATAACCTGCCAGTGTTGCTAATTAACATTTGATGAACATCAACTTATATGAATATAAACACCATATGAGGAGGAGCACTTTATTGACAATGTTTCGCAGATAGCTTCTTCAGGTCACTAGGTCTGCGAAACGTTGTCAATAAAGTGTTCCTCCTCATATGGTGTTTATATTGTTTCAACATCAACTTATCTGGCATATCTTCTTTTCTGCAGGTTTATGCAGATAAGTGTGTATGAATAGACTGCATTTATGGATGTACACTCGGATACCATAGTCTCCAGCCCACTCATACACATTCGTGGACTTCACCTATTTCTAATTATGGAAGTATATCTCTGGAAACGAATTTATGAATATACTTTTCTATACATAAACTATAAAACTATAATATACTATTTATTGAAAGGCTAGTATATCAAAACTCAATCCAGAGAGTTATAATTGCATACAGAAAAACATAGGAGGTCCACTAATTCTTATTAGTGGGCTAGAGACTATGGTATCCGAGTGTAATGTATGGAAGTGTGCTTGTATGAATGAAGGGACATTCTTATGAGTGGGCTAGAGACTATGGTATCCGAGTGTAATGTATGGAAGTGTGCTTGTATGAATGAAGGGACATTCTTATGAGTGGGCTAGAGACTATGGTATCCGAGTGTAATGTATGGAAGTGTGCTTGTATGAATGAAGGGACATTCTTATGAGTGGGCTAGAGACTATGGTATCCGAGTGTAATGTATGGAAGTGTGCTTGTATGAATGAAGGGACATTCTTATACAAAGAATAGTATGATAATTCGCACCAATGAGCGAAACATAAAGATAGAAGATAATGTAAAAAGAGATGGTGATATACAGATCTCTTTCATAAAATTTAACCCTTTGAGTACCAGAGACGTGTTATATTTTATTCTAGCTATATTTACACTATATTTTGAAGCTAAGGAAGGATCTGTGGTAGTTAAAAGGGTTGGTTGAGATAGTTTGAAGTCTTTTTATTGATAGATGTCCTTCCTAAGCTGAACACAAATCGTCTAATATTAGTTGCCAGAATATAATGAAAAGGACGGCCCTGGTACTGTAAGGGTTAATACACTCTTTGTTTTTTACACTGTGCTTGTTATTTCAATTAACCCTTTCAGTACCAGCAACGTTTGTTATGTTTTATTCTAGCTATATTTAGACGGTATTATGCAGCTTAGGAAGGATCTGAGGTAGTTTAAGGCATTGGTTGAGATAGTTTGAAGCCTTATTATTGCTAGAGGTCCTTCCTAAGCTGTATGTAATCGTCCAATAGCTGCCAGAACATGTTGAAAAGGACGACCCTGGTACTCAATGGGTTAAGCTAAAATTATGACCAACAACATCACAAGAAAAATAATAAAATTATCACCTATCATTCCAAAACAGAAACCAAAAAGCGACCATTTAAAACTCATACTCTCGCTTTAAGGGGGCAGTGGCCGGTTTTTGGGGCTAATAATTAACTTATTCATTTTGTTTTTGTTTTTAGTTTCCTCGCTAGACCTCCATCAAGCTTAGACATACACCCCCTAGACCCCCCTCCAAGATAAATTTGTAAATTTTTTGGTAGAAAAATGTTTCAGCTGAAGGCCGGTTTCTTATAATTACAGGTTCGCTATCGCTCGCCAGGAAAAAATTGACATCTAAATGGCAAGAAAGGTCTTAATACTGACAAAGAAATGGGGTGAAAGGTCTTAAAATCGACAAACTAATGGAAGGAACGACTTAAAATCTCAAAACTAATATGCTAAACACGAGGGAGAAGAAGGTCCAGAAAAAGCGAGTAGTACCCCTTTAAAACTCATACTCTCGCTCTTAATAGAAAACATGACTTTGGGTGAAAAAATAATGAAAGCCAAACTATAAATGTGTGACTAGTTCATTTCGAGCCACCAATAAAAAAATTAAAGCTAAATCAGAAACTTTTGATCAAATGTCATATAATAGTTTTTTCTTCTAAAAATGCATTGGGTATTTTTATCATTCTCGGTGTTTTGTTATAGCTATCTTTATTTCTGCCAAATTGAAGTGCTTACCAGTATTTTTGTATTTGTTTATGGGAGCAATGGCAACAATTTTACTTCTTTGTTTATTTTGTTTAGTGATTTATTAATGTTCATAACCTACAAATATTCTTTTGTTTTATAACCTACTTAAAGTTTGTAAATTAATATTTAGAGCCGCGGCGGTCGAGTGGAGAACATGTCATTGGAGCCAGGTATAGTTCCAGAAGCTTGGAAGCTTGCAAACGTAGTTCCGATCTTCAAAAAAGGTGACAAATCAATAGCATCCAATTACCATCCCATTAGTCTTACATCAATCATAGGAAAGCTACTAGAGTCAATTATTGCTAGTAAAATTAGAAACCACTTAGATACATTTAATTTAATAAATTCTTCTCAGCATGGATTCACTCAGGGACGTTCTTGCCTTACTAATTTGCTTAGTTTTTTCTCAGAGGTATATGAAGCAGTAGATAATGACAAGTCATATGATATAATATATTTAGATTTCAGTAAAGCTTTCGACAGAGTCCCACATGAGAGATTGATGAGAAAGGTTGAGGTGCATGGAATAGGTGGGGCGTTGTTGGGATGGATTAGGTCATGGCTAATTGGTAGGAAGCAGAGAGTCAGCATAAATGGTACGAAGTCAGAATGGGGAGCAGTCAAAAGTGGTGTCCCCCAGGGATCTGTATTAGGTCCTCTGTTGTTTGTTATATACATAAATGACCTTGATTTAGGTATAACTAGTAGGATAAGTAAATTTGCAGACGATACCAAAATGGGGAGAACAATTGATTCAGATAGAGATATAGAGTGCCTCCAAAGGGATCTAGATACCTTACACGAATGGTCAGTAAATTGGCAGATGAAGTTTAACATTGACAAATGCAAGGTATTAAAGATAGGGAAGATGCATACAAATGTTAAATATAAACTAGCTAATGTGGAATTAGAAAACTCGAATTGTGAGAAAGATCTAGGTGTGTTTGTTAGCAATGATTTGAAGCCTAGACAACAGTGTATAAGCGTTCGAAACAAGGCAAACAGGATTCTCGGGTTCATCTCAAGGAGTGTGAGTAACAGAACTGCTGATGTTATCTTAAAACTTTACTTGTCATTAGTGAGACCCCATATGGATTATGCTGTTCAATTTTGGTGTCCTTATTACAGAATGGACATAGATTCATTGGAGAGAGTACAACGTAGAATGACAAAAATGATCCATAATATTAGAAATCTTCCGTATAAAGAAAGGTTGAAGAAATTAGGCTTACATTCGTTAGAGAGATGCAGAGTTAGAGGGGATATGATAGAGGTGTTCAAGTGGGTTAGTGGGATTAACAAAGGGGACATGACAAATGTACTAAAGCTCGGTGATAGCGAAATAACTCGTACCAATGGTTTCAAATTAGATAAATTTCGTTTCAGAAAAGATATAGGCAAATATTGGTTTGGTAACAGAGTTGTAGATGGGTGGAATGGACTACCAAGTGCTATAGTGGGATTAAAAACGATAGGGAGCTTTAAGATAAAATTGGATAAGCATATGGACGAGAAGGGTTGGGTGTGAAGGGGGATCAGCAGGGTTGGGCCAATCAGCGCTCTGCAGACCCCTGTAATCCTGCGTTAATCTCTAACCGTTTTGGTAAGATGATCCTCAGGGTATTAGAGTGTTGAGCCTATAATTGGGCTTTGTAATTGGGGTTGTGTGGGACAGGGATCTGCCTTGCTTAGGCCAATCGGCTTTCTGCAGACTCCCATTTTCTTATGTTCTTATGTTATGCTCACGTGTGAATCTGCTTGGCCTGGGTTCGATCCCAGCCAAGGCGGACATTTAGTGTGTGTGGTAGTACGTCCTAGCGTGTTTCACATGCTCGCACCCAGTCGGGGGACACCTCGACGACGTATACAGACTAATAACAAACATATCAAAGCCACTCCAACAGCTTCCTCTCTCTCCATCACCCCTTCTCCTCTCTCTACACCCTTCAGAAAATATTAAAGTAGAAAGTAGATACGAGGAGCCATTGTAAAGGCTTATCCCTCAATGACTTCACCTGACCTGACCTGGTAGAACCTTTACATCTATTTCATTAGTGGGCTGGTCATATGTTAAACATTGATGTAAGTACACAGTTTATAAGATGTACAGTATACAGTATATGTATGTTTCCAATTTGTCTAGTAGGCCTACAATATAAAACTGCGAAAACGCAGACATCTGTGTCTCTCAAACTGCTTAGCTATTATTGTTATTATTATTATTATTATTATTAGTATTATCCCTACACAATCGCCCAAGAGTTCTTTCCGCTTTGTCCGAAGTTGAACATATATATATTAAATCAGATATCCTGCAGGGAGGACCTAAACATCTAAACACACACACACACACACACTCACGCACACACACACACACACACACACACACACACACACACACAGCCCGTAGCCTAGTAGGTAGAGCTCTCGTCTCACACACGAGGGGTCGGGGGTTCAATCCCCGGCCGGGCGGAGACAAATTGGGCTTGTCTCCTTTCATGTGTTAGCCTCAGTTCACCTAGCTGTAAATAGGTACCTGGAATAAGTGGACGACGTTGTGACGTCCCATCTGGGATTTGCAAAAATGGTACGAGGCGAGATGGGTATCATATGGTTCACCTAAGCTGATGGCTACCTAAGCCTTCGGGCGAGACGGTACCGTCTATAGTGAGAATGGTACCATACAGATCCACCCTAAATCTTCGTTTCCGATGTCGCCAATTCGCTAAAATAAAGACTACACACACATCCACAGCTATTCCCACAGTACATAAAACACTTAACATGCATTTCACGCAATACATTCCCAGTTAAGGAGGCGCGATAATAATGAGCTTAGCTCGCATTGCGTGGATTCCCCTTGACGAACAAGTAACTGAGTAACTGAGTAACACACACACACACACACACACACACACACACACACACACACATACACACACATCCATCTCTGCTAAGTGGGTGATGTCGGGTGGAGGGGGTGATTGATGGGTGAGGTGGGGGGGATATGTGTGCTGGAGGCAAAACATTAATCTAACTTATTTCATATATATAGTTCTTTATCAAATTACATAATTAATGATAAAATGTGTGTGTGTGTGTTGGGATTTAATCAGATGAAAAGAGGTAAGTCCTCTACAATCTAGCTCTACACAAACCAAGATTGCATCTCTCTCACTCTTCTTAAAATAACACCTTTAATAAAGACCCCCATAAATAATAAAATGAAAACCTCAGAGGAGCACAGAACGAAGAGTAAGGAAAGACGTTACCGGAATGCGGAAGGAGGAACTGAAGCAAAGCAAATAACAACGAGAGACAGAAGGAACAAAGAAGAAATAACCACAAGATGCAGCATTCCAGCCAACCAGATCATCGCCAAGAATAACAGCGAACAGAAGAACAAAACCAAGAAGGAGATAGAGAAGGCCATAACAAGAGAAGATATAAATGGAATGAAACCAAGAGGACATAATGACAAGCAGAAAAGACATGATGGCGAAAACGAGGGAAAACGACTTTCGGAAATAAATAAAGGAGAAACTAAACTAGAACCAAGAGGACGATCACAGACGGGAATAATAAAGAAACAAATAAGCACAATGCCCCGCATCCCGAAATTACCCCACATCGTCAATAAGGAAAACGAGAAAAAGAAGACCAAAGTCGAGCCAAAAGAAGAGAAGAGGAGAACATCGACAACAACAAAATATGCCCGTGGAGTGATACCACATGTACAGAATAATCCTCAGAATTCCACGAGTAATACACGCCACTATTTTCCTAATAATAATACTTCCACGCCCCCTACGAACACCAGACGAGATGCCCGGATTGCCCCATTGCACCAAAACTCCCATCAACACCCGGTAAGAATATCAATATATTATCAACACCACAGGAAACACCTAAAAAAAAATAGTATTCAGCCAGGGAAAGAAGGATCACCATCACCATCACAAGAGTAGGTACTTACGCCCTATTTCCACCCAAAGGCCGAATCACCTGCCCTCCAGTTTCTAAGGGGCCTTCCTAATCCCCTTAGATCCGCCCCTGACCGGACTTATGACCTTGTGACCCCCGCACACCTACCCCGGGACATTTCAGCCAAAGTCGTCACTATCTCGACAAAAGCTGAACAGAACAACAAGGGACAGGGATTCTCGCAGAGAGGCTTCAGTCCTGACGTTATTCTTGACTTACAGTGTGATGGCTTAATAATCCAATAGGGTCGATAGCATCTGAAGTACTATTTTAACTAACTAAAAGAACAGGACAAGCAATTCTAGGGCTTTCTTAACACTGGCATACTGGTGGTGATAGTCCTAGAATTTTTGCTTATGTGAGTGAGGGAGGCAAAAGGCAGAACTGCCTATAGCGAGTGCCTCCCCCACAGTTGAAAGAGTGACAGGGCCAAAATCAAGGGACGTTCGAGCCAAAATGCCTGGACACACAGAGTTTGAAGCAATTTAAGTCATAGGAAGAGGGAAAGACTGATTCTGGGAGTGAGTTCCAAAGCTCAGCTGTTGAATAGAAGAAAGTCTGAGAGTAAAGTTTCACTCTTGGGTTGGAGAGTTGCACAGAGTAGGGGTGGGACTGTGTTGCAAGACGGGTACCATGTGCCCTACGTAAAGGAGGTGGTATACACTGGGAAAGCTCTGAATGATGGAGGGATAGTAGCGATAGAATAGCGAGAGAGATGCAACATTGCGGCGAAGAGAGAGAGATTGCAGAGAGTTGGTGAGTGGACGGGAGTTAATGATACGAAAGGCCTTCCTTTCAATTTTGTCTAGGAGAGCGGTGTGAGAGGAACCTCCCCACACATGTGAACAATACTCAATACAAGGACGCACTATGCCCCTGATGTTTATTTGGTGCTATATATTGAGTGTACATTTTGAAGGATGAATATTATTTTTGTTTCTCTTTATGAATTTTAATTGCAGTAGGTGTTTCCTTTTCTGTGAAATATCTGGATTTAGGTTTTTTCGGTATTTATTGGATAAATGTGCTTTTAATTTACGTATTATGTTGGACCAAATTCCTTTGTAAATATGTTATTTTTGTATTTTATATTTTGCTGTGGTCAATAAACTATCTATCTATCTATCTATCTACAGAGCAAGAAGCTGTGCAGGGGTGAAGAACCCCCTAAGGCGGTTGAGCACACCCAGCTTCTGGGAGGCTGCCTTAGCAAAACTGGTAATATGGTCCTTCCAACTGAGAGCAGAAGAAAAAGAGACACCAAGAATATTGAGAGAAGATGAAGGATTGATTTTTGGATTGTTGAAGAATAAGGGATAGTCCGCAGGGAGTTCCTGACGGGTAACTAGATGGAAAAATTGGGTTTTGGAAGCATTAAAAGTAACAAGGTTTTCTCTGCCCCAATTGGAGATAGTAGTTAGATCAGAATTTAAGTGTTCTATGGTTTCATTCCGTTTGTCGTTGAGGAATTACTGGCGTGGGCGTACTGAAAAACTAATGGAGTAGTGTAAGGTTGAGTCGTCTGCGTATGAATGGATGGGAATTGAGGTACAGTTGAGAAGATAATTTATAAAAATTAGAAAGAGAATAGGAGATAGGACAGAGCCCTGAGGAACACCGGAGTTTATAGGGTGAGGAAGTGAGCGTTGGCCGTCCACAACCGCAGCTATGGAACGGCCGGAGAGGAAATTAGAGACAAAGGCACAGATGGAGGGATAGAAACCAAAGGAGGGCAGTTTAGAAATTAAAGATTTGTGCCAGACACTATCGAAGGCTTTCGATATGTCTAGTGCAATAGAAAAAGTCTCACCGGAGTCCCGAAAGGAGGATGACCAAGAGTTAGTAAGATATGAAAGAAGATCACCAGTAGAGCGACCCTTAAGGATGCCATACTGGCGATCTGAGAGCAGCTTATGAAAAGAGAAATGCTTAAGAAATTTGGAAGCAAGGATGGTTTCAAAAACTTTAGAAATACAAGAGATGAGAGCAATTGGACGATAGTTGGAGGGTTGAGAGCGGTCACCATTCTTTGGGACAGGGTGAATGAGAGCAAACTTCCAGCATGAAGGGAAGACGTTAGAGGATAGACAGAGACGAAAGAGTTTGTCTAGGCAGGGAGTCAGCACGGAAGCACAGTTTTTGAGTACAACAGGAGGAACACCGTCCGGACCATACGTCTTCTTAGTATTAAGCCCAGAGAGGGTAGAAAGTACATCTTTAGAAGAGATAAGGATATTAGGCATAAGTAAGAGAGAGGAGGGTGGAGAGGGAGGAATAACACCGGAATCATCCAAGGTGGAGTTTCTAGCAAAAGTTTGAGCGAAGGGTTTAGCTTTGTCAGAGGAAGAAGTGATGGTTGTGCCATCAGAGTGGGAAAGGGGAAGGAAAGACGAGGAAGAGAAATAGTTGGAGAGGTTTTTGGCTGGATGCCAGAAAGCTTGGGTAGAGCTAGAGTTGGATAGTTCAGTGCATCTATTATTGATGAAAGAGTGTTTGGCAAGTCGAAGAACAGATTTCGCTTGATTCCAGGCAGATACATAGGAAGAATGAGAGTCTTGTTAGTGGATACTTGCAATTAAAAGGCTTAAACACAGCCCCGAGTTCTTTGAACCTCTTATAAAGGTCAGCGGCAGTCGAGGAACATAGTAATGGTCATGACCTTATTATTTACTCGCATTAGCCTGATATATTGTCACTGTATCATGACATTGGAGACATTATATTAAAGACCCCACACCGAGAGTACTTGAACGGAACTTCACCACCGATTAATATAACGGTCAGGATAGTCGAGTATTTCTAGCTCTGTGCTAAAACATACTTGTGTCCATCCGATGAGGTGCCCAGTGTCATGACATTTAACCCCTTACCGACGGGGATGTTTGTAACTTCTACTACCTACCAGGCGGGCATATATACACTAAACGAGCTTCATTCCATGCTCTTTTTCATGGATAAACAAGAGCCAGAGCGTAATACAATTATGTATCCGTGAAAGGGCGATAATAGAGCTTTCCAATGACACCTGAATCATTCTTGTACGACCACGGGTTTTCCTGTAGCGATCGCGCAACGAGAGGTGAAAACCCCTAAAATAGAGTAATTTCCCCATATTTGTCCTGGTCTCGCGAGGCCGTGGGTGTGGAATGTTGCAGAGGAGAGCTCAGTCGCGGCTCTGTGGTCGGGCCGAACGGTCAGAGCCCGCCTATCGTCCTCCAAACAAGTGTACTCTCTCTCAGAGCCGATAATGTGCTCAAAATCCCGCCCGACTATTGTCGGGCACCGGACAATAGTCCATTGTTCTCTTGCCCGACATGTGTCGGGCGCCGCGGCTTGAGTGTTAAGGAGCCTCATTTAAGACTCGATACCAATTAATCCAACTGTAACTTAAACAACTGATCCACATGACACGTCAGCCTGGATGGCCCAACGGAGACTCAGACGACCGCAAGCTGTACCTCAACTCATCAATTCTCCAGCTCCAAGTGTTAGTTAGGAGCTCATAATACAAACAAGAAACAAGTCGATACTAGTGATGAGGTATCTTAAGTTAGAGTCCCAACATATTGACTCTACCTAATTCTCACCAGTGTGCAGGTGCCTATATAAAGTTAGAGTCCCAACATATTGAATCTGCCTAATTCTCACCAGTGCGTAGGTGCCTATATAAAGTTAGAGTCCATTATAATGACTCAGTATAAATCCTCGTCTATTGTACAAGTTCTTAGGGTGTTATGTATAAATGTTGAACTAGCACATATTGTTGTACGACTTATAAGTGTTTCTATAATAGCTCATTGTCTAAGAGGCAAGCTAAAACAAAAAAATATAATGTTGTCACGGGTCAGACCGTGACTGTGATTATATTCTATAGAGTTAGGTATATTTCTCGAGCGCGGGAAAAATTGGGGAGGCGGGAACAGCTGTAGAGAAAGGGAGAGGTGAGGGGTGGAGGCACAGAGGCATAGGCCTGTGTACCGCTAGGCACCTCGCGTACATGTGTGCGTGTGTGCGTTCTTGCTTGTGAGCGTGGGTAGGACGCCGTTACGCGTACATGTGTGTGCGTTCATGTTGTAGGCGTGGTCATAGGGAGCGTCCAGTCTTTTCATTGGCACCAAATTCAAAATGTGATGGGGGAGGGGAAAACCGAGGTTATAAAGGGGGCAGGAATGCCCAGGACAGGCCTTATTCTGCTCCTGCCCGACCCCAACGAGATAGTCCAATTTTGTTGTGCCCGCGATGAATGGGTCGGCAGTGCTGCGAGGGCACGAGGGTGCCCTAATTCAACCATAATCAGGTGAGTCCAATTCAGTTAGACAAGTGTCAACGTTGATTGAGATATCCAGAGTGATGTGTGGTGGTGAGAGTGATGTGTGGTGGTGTGCTTGTGTGCGTTGGCCAGTCACCAGGACTGAGCCAGACCGTGCACATGGCCAAGGTTGTGACGTCGACCGAATTAGCTTAATGCTATGGCCGAGAATGGCAGGTGTAAGCATGACCCCACAGAGGGCTTGCTAAAGGCTAGGGATGCCCAGGGCGACATTGTTCTCCTGCGGCGATATCCCACTGATTTAGCTATGCACGTGGCCAGGGGTGTGTGTGGATGTGTGCGGGTGTCGTGAGTGACGCCGTAACGCTTAACCCCACAGAGGGTGAGGTTACCGCTAGAGGATTGTCGGCTTGAAGGGCTTGTCGTACTGCCCGTTTTGAGACTCTTTAATTAGACAACTCTCATTAGTCTAGCGAGTCACGTGTGTGGTGTGTCGGTGAGTGACGCCGTAGCTCTCAACCCCACAGAGGGTGAGGTTATTGTTAGAGGATGGTCGGGTTGACTCCCTAGGACTTGTCGTACTGCCCGTTTTGAGACCCTTTAATTAGGCAACTCTCATTAGTCTAGCGAGTCACGTAACCGAGGTGAGGAGGTGAGAGAGAGAGAGAGTGATGAGTGTGATTGACGGGTACTTTGAGTGTGGGAAAATCTCGTGCCTATTCGATCATGCGGTCATTTGCTGGGCTAGACGATTTCAGTAAACCAGTAGACTAAAGGGTTGGTTGATGTGAGATTTCGTGTGACAAGCAGTAATCAGTATAATGATTTGGGGTAATCTTAGGGGTAGTTATAATACCGGGTAATTGTATTTAGGTAAGTGGATTAGATAAGTGGGTTAGATTGAGTGGCTGAGTGTGTGAATGAAATTGTCTCTTTGATTAATGCAATTTCAGTGTCGCTATTCAATAAAACTATTTTAGTAGGAATATTTGTTTCTTTAATTCTTACTAACTTTAAGAATAAAATTATTATCAATATATACCTATCATTACAATAAATCCGTGTACTCTATTATCCCGCAAGCTGGGAACTGCAATTTTCTTTTCAAATATATCACTGCATCGAGTCAGTATAGATATAAATGTATAGCATGTTCTGGGACTTTTGTTGCCATAATTTCACAAGGGATATTTGTCTATTTTTGATCTAAAGTAACGACACTATCAATTATAGGTTTATTTCCTAGATAATGGGCAAGTGTTACAGTAACCTATTAGTCTTATGATCTATTACAATTGGCGATCTGGACAGGATTACTATTACAATTGGCACCGGGCATGATCTATTACAAATGTATAGCTGAGCTCCATCTAGATCCTCGATCGTGCTAGGACAGTATTCCGTTGTATAAACCTATCATGTTATTCATGTATAACTAGCTGTGACAAGTATAAGTAAGAGTTAAGATAAATAAAAATTCTTTATAATTATACTCGGTGTTATATGTATCCTCTATTTGACTTCTATGCATGTATTGTATGACCTTGGAATTCCCCAGCCAGGTAGAACTCACTACAACCAATATATAACCCTTGTAGAAACCCAGGTAAAACACTTCTAATGCTATCACAATAATCAGTATTCTTCAGTGCTTTCTCAGTGTATGCCACCTTCTGTGCACATTTCCATCCAAATGAGAACCGATTCACCCAAGCTTTCTTCCCCTTAACAAGTAAAGTGTGGAACTCGCTCCCCTAATTTGTCTTTCCCTCATTCTATGACTTAGACTGTTTCAAGCTCCGTGTGTCCAAATAGTTGACCCTAACGCACGTTGAATCCAGCTCCTATCATTCTTTAAAGCTTTGGAGGGACACCTGCTACATGTAGCTTTGCCTTTAGTCTCCTTGATACACATAGACACAAATACTGTTCTCAGCATTTATAATAGGAAGTAATTTAATAGGATCTGCTTCAGAGCTGAGGTAGAGGAGGTGAAGGAAAAGATAAGGGTATTAGTGGCAGTCGTGATAGTTTGCTATTAGTAATGGTATCATAACTCTGATTGATATATTGTCAATATATACGTCTATATTTTTTGTTTTGCAATTGTTTTGTTTGTATTTAAATATGTGTATCATACATGTGAGCATACATCGAAATAAGGAGAGAGCTCAGATTTATTATAGTTTACATAAAGTATGTTGATAATTGCATAATATGATGTTTATCAGTAACTAAATATATCACACAAACATATAGCAGCATCATTGCACCAAGGGACTGGAGTTCGCGCAGAGAGGCTCCAGTCCTGACGTTTTTCTTGACTTACAGTGTGCTGGCTTAATAATCCAATAGGGTTGATAGCCTCTGAAGTCCTATTTTAACTAAATATATAGCATCATTACCCACCAGGCCACCACTTACATAACTCTACTCTTTAATTAAATAAATAGTTTCAGCCTTCCAATATTTAATTTTGTCCTTTTTTTTTGCCAAAGTAAACTAACATTCATCGGGCCACCAGCGTTTAAACTTTTAACCGTAACATTAATTAACTGTGACATTAAACCAGCAGCCTTTAAATGTATTTGCGATATTCCCAACCAAGCCGAACATCTGGTAGGCGAACTGGATACAACAGTATTATATATATATATATTTGTTTTTTTATAAGATATACCTGTAACTGTGTTGCGTGTGTTTGTGTATGTTTAACGTTTCAATATAACAAGAACAGATACCTTAACCTTTCCTCATGAACGTACGCCTAGCATTATCTACATCCACAGCCATGCAAAGTGACAACAGCGGAAACTTGAGGCTGATATTGACCTAAATGTTGGGGGAAGTATTTCTTGTATACTGGTTTAGTCTTCGCCTAAATATTGCTGTTCGCACACACACACACACACACACACACACACTGTGCTGTATCTAGTATCAGTGCATTACCACAAAGCCCACCGAAACGCCAAAAAAATACCCTCATTGTTCCCTGATAAAATTGCACTGTATGAATATTCCGATATTCAAAATGTGCTACAGCGGGGCAATGCCTAGTGAGTTCATTGCTCAATAGGTGGCATTCTGAGAGTGAGGGTCCGAGACTAGGTGGTGAGACAGTGAAGCACGAAGGCAGAGCAGCTTCAGAGGTGGAGCTGCTTCGAGCCGTGAGTTGAACTCTAATGCTTGACGTGTCTCATTCCCTTGACTGGGAAAAGACCTCACGGGCTTCACCTTGTTGAGCGTTTGGATGTGCAGGCTCTCAGCCTATGCCGGAGAGGGAGTAGTTGGAATATAGTAAAACAAAAAACAAAACAAAACACACCCACACAGTCTTACCCAGTGATCGGACAATACGAACTCTACGCTCTCTTCCAGGAGGGTGATGGCTGGCGAGAGATCCTCCAAAAGGGATCCTCAAGATCGTAAGTGAATTACACACACACACACACACACACACACACGTAGACAGTCTAAAAGGTCTTTTGTATTTATTCCTGATACCTTTGAACAGTATTAATTAACCATTGAAGTGCTTCGTCGTAGTCAAAAGTTTAAATAGTTCAAGAGAAAAATAATATTTTTTTTGTTAATTTCTGCCACCGGCTAATGCAAACATATCTAGTGCTTTAGTTAACAAGAGGTGATTTTATTCAGCTCAAGACTAGTCTCACATTGTTATAAAGTTAATATTGTTCCCCCTCAGAAAGAAAAAAGTTAATATTGTTCCCCCTCAGAAAGAAAAAAGCTGGAAACATTGCCTTTTGTCCTCTTACAAAATTCCAATCATATATTTCCAGTTCCTTGAGTCTTTGCATAACATTACTTCAATCTCTTAAAAGCAGCTTCCAACTTGTTCGCTCTTCTCTCTCTCTCTCTCTCTCTCTCTCACGACTCAATGTTTTGTTTCCAAGCTAATAATCACGAGCTTCGTATATGCAGCACATGTGCCAATCAATAGAGGAAACTATAATAACAAACCTGACTAATGCCTACCTGATTTATGAACACAAATAGGAATGTAACCAGACGACGATGCTGTTGTTTCAGTGGAATAATGGCTCTTTGAGCAGTATGTATCGCTTTACCATTGGTTGTCCCCTCACAGGATGGGGGGCTCTGCTGATTGTAATATATTTGTTGTACTATTATTGCATAATAATTAATGTAGTTCGAAATATTAGTCACATCTTGTATGTAATAATTGTATTCAGCTACCTATGATCTCAATAACCATTGATGTAAGAAAACATGAATAGCCTCCTCATATGATTGCACTAGTTTTGTAGTGCTATTATTTACCTGTCAATTAATAATTAAGTCACTTTTTTTTTTTTTTTTTTTTCCCATGAGCACGTATATACAGCATATGTGGCAATCAAATGAGGAAACTATAACACCAGACGACGATACTGTTGTTACAGTAGAATAATGCTCTTTGAGCAGTATGTATTGCCTTACCAGTGGTTGTCCCCATATTATTATTATTATTTTATTATTATTATTGAAATACCACAGGAACGAAAATTCCTGGGAGCGAAACTTCCACCCCCAACGAGATCCCTCTCTTTCTACCACCTCCCTCCACATGTTACACGTCTCGTTAATCACAGTCTTCTAATATACAAATCACATTTCCTTACCCCCTGACATTCTTGAAATACCCACTAAGTATATTCAATTAGATACCAACCATGCAGACTATAATACGTTCGTTGTGTATGGGTACGAGGCGATCTCAAGACACCTTAGCTCCCAGTGCACAACGAACCGGATCATGATTATGTCCGCCTGTATTAAATTATGTATTATGTTGATTTATACCATTGCCTATTTTTGTAATAATTGTATTCAGCTAACTATGATCTCAATAATCATTGATGTAATGAAAATATGAATAGTCTCCTCATACGATTGCACTAGTTCTGTAGTGCTATTATTTACAACCTGTCAATTAATAATTCAGTCACTACAAGCTTGCTTGCTTCTTTTTTTTTGTTTTTTATTTTTTTTTTTTTTTTATGAAATACGTATATACAGACCATGTGACAATTAAATGAGGAAACTATAATAACGCATCTGAATAATGCCAACCTGACTTATAAACACAAATATGAATGTAACCAGACGACGATGCTGTTGTTTCAGTGGAATAATGGCTCTTTGAGCAGTATGTATCGCCTTACTAGTGGTTGTCCCCTCACAGGATGGGGGGCGCTGCTCAATAAACTCGCCCCTCGGGGCAAAATCAATCTGCTCAATAAACTCGCCCCTCGGGGCAAAATCAAAATCAATATCTCTCTCTCTCTCTCTCTCTCTTGTTCGCTTTTTTCTTCGACAGCTATATATTTTATCAGAGTCTTTCCACTTTTCTCCACCCTCATATCCTCACTCGTAGTTCTTGTAACACGTTTCCACTGAGTTTGGCTAATGCGTTTTTTTTTCCTTAGAACCTATGTAATGTCCATCATTTGTAACCAATGATATGACATGAATATTATAGGAAATGAGATAAGTAATTTTCGTGCATTCCTTTCTTATAAGTTTTATTTCCGAGTGCAACATTATAAGCATGACATGTTTAAATGTTTGCATTTATCCCTGACTAAGTAAACTTTCCTTCCCAGGAAGTATGTTAATATTTGTTCTTTGCCCTACTTCTTTACCTACTCTGGAAAAAACAATCCTAAAACAAAGCAGCATCATTACATTATATTCTGGCAAACATTAGACGATTTCATCAAGCACAGGGAAGGACTCTCTTAGTGAATTCATTAAACTACGAAACTGACATTTACAAAAATACAGAGATCCTGATTGGCGCTCATTTATGTTCAAATAAATTTAGTGCTTCAACTTCCAACAGTCAGTTTTCAAATTTGTCTAATTGAAGTAACTTTTAGCGCCAAATTAGCAAACTCTGGGCTATAGAAAGCTGGGAACTAATTAGTATGGGAGCAAAAGTTGGGAGAGAGTTTTCATATTGGTTTTCTATTTTTACTAATTTCACTCCAACACCAAACACCTCCCAAAGAAATTAATGAAAGCAAGCATGTGATCCACCCAATCACAGCTCCCCAACCTAGAATGAACGGACTATAGGGCTTAATGCCAACTTAGGTCGTTTCACTGATCACAAACTTAACTAACAATCCATAGTGACAGTATTATGGTTCATTAGATAAATGCTATGGATAAGATAACAATAGTATATAATATTCCGCTATTAACGTAATCATATCATAGTTTCCTTCTATTTTACATGTAATGTTTAGGTTTTTTACATTTATCGGTAATAACAGTGAGAGTGTTTAGGGGACAGAAGTAATATATAATTTAACACATAAGCTGACCGATAAACTGACGATAAAACACTCGTGTGATAAAGTAAGATATACAGTTCATTATGGAAGCTTTGGATAATGCGGACGTATCACATGTAGGGGACAGAAGTAATATATAATTTAACACATAAGCTGACCGATAAACTGACGATAAAACACTCGTGTGATAAAGTAAGATATACAGTTCCTTATGGAAGCTTTGGATAATGCGGACGTATCACATTTAGGGGACAGAAGTAATATATAATTTAACACATAATCTGACCGATAAACTGACGATAACACACTCGTGTGATAAAGTAAGATATACAGTTCCTTATGGAAGCTTTGGATAATGCGGACGTATCACATTTAGGGGACAGAAGTAATATATAATTTAACATAGCTGACCGATAAACTGACGATAAAACACTCGTGTGATAAAGTAAGATATACAGTTCCTTATGGAAGCTTTGGATAATGCGGACGTATCACATTTAGGGGACAGAAGTAATATATAATTTAACACATAAGCTGACCGATAAACTGACGATAAAACACTCGTGTGATAAAGTAAGATATACAGTTCCTTATGGAAGCTTTGGATAATGCGGACGTATCACATTTAGGGGACAGAAGTAATATATAATTTAACACATAAGCTGACCGATAAACTGACGATAAAACACTCGTGTGATAAAGTAAGATATACAGTTCCTTATGGAAGCTTTGGATAATGCGGACGTATCACATTTAGGGGACAGAAGTAATATATAATTTAACACATAAGCTGACCGATAAACTGACGATAAAACACTCGTGTGATAAAGTAAGATATACAGTTCATTATGGAAGCTTTGGATAATGCGGACGTATCACATTTAGGGGACAGAAGTAATATAATTTAACACATAAGCTGACCGATAAACTGACGATAAAACACTCGTGTGATAAAGTAAGATATACAGTTCCTTATGGAAGCTTTGGATAATGCGGACGTATCACATTTAGGGGACAGAAGTAATATATAATTTAACACATAAGCTGACCGATAAACTGACGATAAAACACTCGTGTGATAAAGTAAGATATACAGTTCATATGGAAGCTTTGGATAATGCGGACGTATCACATTTAGGGGACAGAAGTAATATATAATTTAACACATAAGCTGACCGATAAACTGACGATAAAACACTCGTGTGATAAAGTAAGATATACAGTTCATTATGGAAGCTTTGGATAATGCGGACGTATCACATTTAGGGGACAGAAGTAATATATAATTTAACACATAAGCTGACCGATAAACTGACGATAAAACACTCGTGTGATAAAGTAAGATATACAGTTCCTTATGGAAGCTTTGGATAATGCGGACGTATCACATTTAGGGGACAGAAGTAATATATAATTTAACACATAAGCTGACCGATAAACTGACGATAAAACACTCGTGTGATAAAGTAAGATATACAGTTCATTATGGAAGCTTTGGATAATGCGGACGTATCACATTTAGGGGACAGAAGTAATATATAATTTAACACATAAGCTGACCGATAAACTGACGATAAAACACTCGTGTGATAAAGTAAGATATACAGTTCCTTATGGAAGCTTTGGATAATGCGGACGTATCACATTTAGGGGACAGAAGTAATATATAATTTAACACATAAGCTGACCGATAAACTGACGATAAAACACTCGTGTGATAAAGTAAGATATACAGTTCATTATGGAAGCTTTGGATAATGCGGACGTATCACATTTAGGGGGACAGAAGTAATATATAATTTAACACATAAGCTGACCGATAAACTGACGATAAAACACTCGTGTGATAAAGTAAGATATACAGTTCCTTATGGAAGCTTTGGATAATGCGGACGTATCACATTTAGGGGACAGAAGTAATATATAATTTAACACATAAGCTGACCGATAAACTGACGATAAAACACTCGTGTGATAAAGTAAGATATACAGTTCCTTATGGAAGCTTTGGATAATGCGGACGTATCACATTTAGGGGACAGAAGTAATATATAATTTAACACATAAGCTGACCGATAAACTGACGATAAAACACTCGTGTGATAAAGTAAGATATACAGTTCCTTATGGAAGCTTTGGATAATGCGGACGTATCACATTTAGGGGACAGAAGTAATATATAATTTAACACAGCTGACCGATAACTGACGATAAACACTCGTGTGATAAAGTAAGATATACAGTTCCTTATGGAAGCTTTGGATAATGCGGACGTTATCACATTTAGGGGACAGAAGTAATATATAATTTAACACATAAGCTGACCGATAAACTGACGATAAAACACTCGTGTGATAAAGTAAGATATACAGTTCCTTATGGAAGCTTTGGATAATGCGGACGTATCACATTTAGGGGACAGAAGTAATATATAATTTAACACATAAGCTGACCGATAAACTGACGATAAAACACTCGTGTGATAAAGTAAGATATACAGTTCCTTATGGAAGCTTTGGATAATGCGGACGTATCACATTTAGGGGACAGAAGTAATATATAATTTACACATAAGCTGACCGATAAACTGACGATAAAACACTCGTGTGATAAAGTAAGATATACAGTTCCTTATGGAAGCTTTGGATAATGCGGACGTATCACATTTAGGGGACAGAAGTAATATATAATTTAACACATAAGCTGACCGATAAACTGACGATAAAACACTCGTGTGATAAAGTAAGATATACAGTTCCTTATGGAAGCTTTGGATAATGCGGACGTATCACATTTAGGGGACAGAAGTAATATATAATTTAACACATAAGCTGACCGATAAACTGACGATAAACACTCGTGTGATAAGTAAGATATACAGTTCCTTATGGAAGCTTTGGATAATGCGGACGTATCACATTTAGGGGACAGAAGTAATATATAATTTAACACATAAGCTGACCGATAAACTGACGATAAAACACTCGTGTGATAAAGTAAGATATACAGTTCCTTATGGAAGCTTTGGATAATGCGGACGTATCACATTTAGGGGACAGAAGTAATATATAATTTAACACATAAGCTGACCGATAAACTGACGATAAAACACTCGTGTGATAAAGTAAGATATACAGTTCCTTATGGAAGCTTTGGATAATGCGGACGTATCACATTTAGGGGACAGAAGTAATATATAATTTAACACATAAGCTGACCGATAAACTGACGATAAAACACTCGTGTGATAAAGTAAGATATACAGTTCCTTATGGAAGCTTTGGATAATGCGGACGTATCACATTTAGGGGACAGAAGTAATATATAATTTAACACATAAGCTGACCGATAAACTGACGATAAAACACTCGTGTGATAAAGTAAGATATACAGTTTCTTATGGAAGCTTTGGATAATGCGGACGTATCACATTTAGGGGACAGAAGTAATATATAATTTAACACATAAGCTGACCGATAAACTGACGATAAAACACTCGTGTGATAAAGTAAGATATACAGTTCCTTATGGAAGCTTTGGATAATGCGGACGTATCACATTTAGGGGACAGAAGTAATATATAATTTAACACATAAGCTGACCGATAAACTGACGATAAAACACTCGTGTGATAAAGTAAGATATACAGTTCCTTATGGAAGCTTTGGATAATGCGGACGTATCACATTTAGGGGACAGAAGTATATATATTTAACACATAAGCTGACCGATAAACTGACGATAAAACACTCGTGTGATAAAGTAAGATATACAGTTCCTTATGGAAGCTTTGGATAATGCGGACGTATCACATTTAGGGGACAGAAGTAATATATAATTTAACACATAAGCTGACCGATAAACTGACGATAAAACACTCGTGTGATAAAGTAAGATATACAGTTCCTTATGGAAGCTTTGGATAATGCGGACGTATCACATTTAGGGGACAGAAGTAATATATAATTTAACACATAAGCTGACCGATAAACTGACGATAAAACACTCGTGTGATAAAGTAAGATATACAGTTCCTTATGGAAGCTTTGGATAATGCGGACGTATCACATTTAGGGGACAGAAGTAATATATAATTTAACACATAAGCTGACCGATAAACTGACGATAAAAACTCGTGTGATAAAGTAAGATATACAGTTCCTTATGGAAGCTTTGGATAATGCGGACGTATCACATTTAGGGGACAGAAGTAATATATAATTTAACACATAAGCTGACCGATAAACTGACGATAAAACACTCGTGTGATAAAGTAAGATATACAGTTCCTTATGGAAGCTTTGGATAATGCGGACGTATCACATTTAGGGGACAAGAGTAATATATAATTTAACACATAAGCTGACCGATAAACTGACGATAAAACACTCGTGTGATAAAGTAAGATATACAGTTCCTTATGGAAGCTTTGGATAATGCGGACGTATCACATTTAGGGGACAGAAGTAATATATAATTTAACACATAAGCTGACCGATAAACTGACGATAAAACACTCGTGTGATAAAGTAAGATATACAGTTCCTTATGGAAGCTTTGGATAATGCGGACGTATCACATTTAGGGGACAGAAGTAATATATAATTTAACACATAAGCTGACCGATAAACTGACGATAAAAACTCGTGTGATAAAGTAAGATATACAGTTCCTTATGGAAGCTTTGGATAATGCGGACGTATCACATTTAGGGGACAGAAGTAATATATAATTTAACACATAAGCTGACCGATAAACTGACGATAAACACTCGTGTGATAAAGTAAGATATACAGTTCATTATGGAAGCTTTGGATAATGCGGACGTATCACATTTAGGGACAGAAGTAATATATAATTTAACACATAAGCTGACCGATAAACTGACGATAAAACACTCGTGTGATAAAGTAAGATATACAGTTCATTATGGAAGCTTTGGATAATGCGGACGTATCACATTTAGGGGACAGAAGTAATATATAATTTAACACATAAGCTGACCGATAAACTGACGATAAAACACTCGTGTGATAAAGTAAGATATACAGTTCATTATGGAAGCTTTGGATAATGCGGACGTATCACATTTAGGGGACAGAAGTAATATATAATTTAACACATAAGCTGACCGATAAACTGACGATAAAACACTCGTGTGATAAAGTAAGATATACAGTTCATTATGGAAGCTTTGGATAATGCGGACGTATCACATTTAGGGGACAGAAGTAATATATAATTTAACACATAAGCTGACCGATAAACTGACGATAAAACACTCGTGTGATAAAGTAAGATATACAGTTCATTATGGAAGCTTTGGATAATGCGGACGTATCACATTTAGGGGACAGAAGTAATATAATTTAACACATAAGCTGACCGATAAACTGACGATAAAACACTCGTGTGATAAAGTAAGATATACAGTTCATTATGGAAGCTTTGGATAATGCGGACGTATCACATTTAGGGGACAGAAGTAATATATAATTTAACACATAAGCTGACCGATAAACTGACGATAAAACACTTGTGTGATAAAGTAAGATATACAGTTCATTATGGAAGCTTTGGATAATGCGGACGTATCACATTTAGGGGACAGAAGTAATATATAATTTAACACATAAGCTGACCGATAAACTGACGATAAAACACTTGTGTGATAAAGTAAGATATACAGTTCATTATGGAAGCTTTGGATAATGCGGACGTATCACATTTAGGGGACAGAAGTAATATATAATTTAACACATAAGCTGACCGATAAACTGACGATAAAACACTCGTGTGATAAAGTAAGATATACAGTTCATTATGGAAGCTTTGGATAATGCGGACGTATCACATTTAGGGGACAGAAGTAATATATAATTTAACACATAAGCTGACCGATAAACTGACGATAAAACACTCGTGTGATAAAGTAAGATATACAGTTCATTATGGAAGCTTTGGATAATGCGGACGTATCACATTTAGGGGACAGAAGTAATATATAATTTAACACATAAGCTGACCGATAAACTGACGATAAAACACTCGTGTGATAAAGTAAGATATACAGTTCATTATGGAAGCTTTGGATAATGCGGACGTATCACATTTAGGGGACAGAAGTAATATATAATTTAACACATAAGCTGACCGATAAACTGACGATAAAACACTCGTGTGATAAAGTAAGATATACAGTTCATTATGGAAGCTTTGGATAATGCGGACGTATCACATTTAGGGGACAGAAGTAATATTAATTTAACACATAAGCTGACCGATAAACTGACGATAAAACACTTGTGTGATAAAGTAAGATATACAGTTCATTATGGAAGCTTTGGATAATGCGGACGTATCACATTTAGGGGACAGAAGTAATATATAATTTAACACATAAGCTGACCGATAAACTGACGATAAAACACTCGTGTGATAAAGTAAGATATACAGTTCATTATGGAAGCTTTGGATAATGCGGACGTATCACATTTAGGGGACAGAAGTATATATAATTTAACACATAAGCTGACCGATAAACTGACGATAAAACACTCGTGTGATAAAGTAAGATATACAGTTCATTATGGAAGCTTTGGATAATGCGGACGTATCACATTTAGGGGACAGAAGTAATATATAATTTAACACATAAGCTGACCGATAAACTGACGATAAAACACTTGTGTGATAAAGTAAGATATACAGTTCATTATGGAAGCTTTGGATAATGCGGACGTATCACATTTAGGGGACAGAAGTAATATATAATTTAACACATAAGCTGACCGATAAACTGACGATAAAACACTCGTGTGATAAAGTAAGATATACAGTTCATTATGGAAGCTTTGGATAATGCGGACGTATCACATTTAGGGGACAGAAGTAATATATAATTTAACACATAAGCTGACCGATAAACTGACGATAAAACACTCGTGTGATAAAGTAAGATATACAGTTCATTATGGAAGCTTTGGATAATGCGGACGTATCACATTTAGGGGACAGAAGTAATATATAATTTAACACATAAGCTGACCGATAAACTGACGATAAAACACTCGTGTGATAAAGTAAGATATACAGTTCATTATGGAAGCTTTGGATAATGCGGACGTATCACATTTAGGGGACAGAAGTAATATATAATTTAACACATAAGCTGACCGATAAACTGACGATAAAACACTCGTGTGATAAAGTAAGATATACAGTTCATTATGGAAGCTTTGGATAATGCGGACGTATCACATTTAGGGGACAGAAGTAATATATAATTTAACACATAAGCTGACCGATAAACTGACGATAAAACACTCGTGTGATAAAGTAAGATATACAGTTCATTATGGAAGCTTTGGATAATGCGGACGTATCACATTTAGGGGACAGAAGTAATATATAATTTAACACATAAGCTGACCGATAAACTGACGATAAAACACTTGTGTGATAAAGTAAGATATACAGTTCATTATGGAAGCTTTGGATAATGCGGACGTATCACATTTAGGGGACAGAAGTAATATATAATTTAACACATAAGCTGACCGATAAACTGACGATAAAACACTTGTGTGATAAAGTAAGATATACAGTTCATTATGGAAGCTTTGGATAATGCGGACGTATCACATTTAGGGGACAGAAGTAATATATAATTTAACACATAAGCTGACCGATAAACTGACGATAAAACACTTGTGTGATAAAGTAAGATATACAGTTCATTATGGAAGCTTTGGATAATGCGGACGTATCACATTTAGGGGACAGAAGTAATATATAATTTAACACATAAGCTGACCGATAAACTGACGATAAAACACTTGTGTGATAAAGTAAGATATACAGTTCATTATGGAAGCTTTGGATAATGCGGACGTATCACATTTAGGGGACAGAAGTAATATATAATTTAACACATAAGCTGACCGATAAACTGACGATAAAACACTTGTGTGATAAAGTAAGATATACAGTTCATTATGGAAGCTTTGGATAATGCGGACGTATCACATTTAGGGGACAGAAGTAATATATAATTTAACACATAAGCTGACCGATAAACTGACGATAAAACACTTGTGTGATAAAGTAAGATATACAGTTCATTATGGAAGCTTTGGATAATGCGGACGTATCACATTTAGGGGACAGAAGTAATATATAATTTAACACATAAGCTGACCGATAAACTGACGATAAAACACTTGTGTGATAAAGTAAGATATACAGTTCATTATGGAAGCTTTGGATAATGCGGACGTATCACATTTAGGGGACAGAAGTAATATATAATTTAACACATAAGCTGACCGATAAACTGACGATAAAACACTTGTGTGATAAAGTAAGATATACAGTTCATTATGGAAGCTTTGGATAATGCGGACGTATCACATTTAGGGGACAGAAGTAATATATAATTTAACACATAAGCTGACCGATAAACTGACGATAAAACACTCGTGTGATAAAGTAAGATATACAGTTCATTATGGAAGCTTTGGATATGCGGACGTATCACATTTAGGGGACAGAAGTAATATATAATTTAACACATAAGCTGACCGATAAACTGACGATAAAACACTCGTGTGATAAAGTAAGATATACAGTTCATTATGGAAGCTTTGGATAATGCGGACGTATCACATTTAGGGGACAGAAGTAATATATAATTTAACACATAAGCTGACCGATAAACTGACGATAAAACACTCGTGTGATAAAGTAAGATATACAGTTCATTATGGAAGCTTTGGATAATGCGGACGTATCACATTTAGGGGACAGAAGTAATATATAATTTAACACATAAGCTGACCGATAAACTGACGATAAAACACTCGTGTGATAAAGTAAGATATACAGTTCATTATGGAAGCTTTGGATAATGCGGACGTATCACATTTAGGGGACAGAAGTAATATATAATTTAACACATAAGCTGACCGATAAACTGACGATAAAACACTTGTGTGATAAAGTAAGATATACAGTTCATTATGGAAGCTTTGGATAATGCGGACGTATCCACATTTAGGGGACAGAAGTAATATATAATTTAACACATAAGCTGACCGATAAACTGACGATAAACACTCGTGTGATAAAGTAAGATATACAGTTCATTATGGAAGCTTTGGATAATGCGGACGTATCACATTTAGGGGACAGAAGTATATATAATTTAACACATAAGCTGACCGATAAACTGACGATAAAACACTCGTGTGATAAAGTAAGATATACAGTTCATTATGGAAGCTTTGGATAATGCGGACGTATCACATTTAGGGGACAGAAGTAATATATAATTAACACATAAGCTGACCGATAAACTGACGATAAACACTCGTGTGATAAAGTAAGATATACAGTTCATTATGGAAGCTTTGGATAATGCGGACGTATCACATTTAGGGGACAGAAGTAATATATAATTTAACACATAAGCTGACCGATAAACTGACGATAAAACACTCGTGTGATAAAGTAAGATATACAGTTCATTATGGAAGCTTTGGATAATGCGGACGTATCACATTTAGGGGACAGAAGTAATATATAATTTAACACATAAGCTGACCGATAAACTGACGATAAAACACTCGTGTGATAAAGTAAGATATACAGTTCATTATGGAAGCTTTGGATAATGCGGACGTATCACATTTAGGGGACAGAAGTAATATATAATTTAACACATAAGCTGACCGATAAACTGACGATAAAACACTCGTGTGATAAAGTAAGATATACAGTTCATTATGGAAGCTTTGGATAATGCGGACGTATCACATTTAGGGGACAGAAGTAATATATAATTTAACACATAAGCTGACCGATAAACTGACGATAAAACACTTGTGTGATAAAGTAAGATATACAGTTCATTATGGAAGCTTTGGATAATGCGGACGTATCACATTTAGGGGACAGAAGTAATATATAATTTAACACATAAGCTGACCGATAAACTGACGATAAAACACTGTGTGATAAGTAAGATATACAGTTCATTATGGAAGCTTTGGATAATGCGGACGTATCACATTTAGGGGACAGAAGTAATATATAATTTAACACATAAGCTGACCGATAAACTGACGATAAAACACTCGTGTGATAAAGTAAGATATACAGTTCATTATGGAAGCTTTGGATAATGCGGACGTATCACATTTAGGGGACAGAAGTAATATATAATTTAAACACATAAGCTGACCGATAAACTGACGATAAAACACTCGTGTGATAAAGTAAGATATACAGTTCATTATGGAAGCTTTGGATAATGCGGACGTATCACATTTAGGGGACAGAAGTAATATATAATTTAACACATAAGCTGACCGATAAACTGACGATAAACACTCGTGTGATAAAGTAAGATATACAGTTCATTATGGAAGCTTTGGATAATGCGGACGTATCACATTTAGGGGACAGAAGTAATATATAATTTAACACATAAGCTGACCGATAAACTGACGATAAAACACTCGTGTGATAAAGTAAGATATACAGTTTTCATTATGGAAGCTTTGGATAATGCGGACGTATCACATTTAGGGGACAGAAGTAAATATAATTTAACACATAAGCTGACCGATAAACTGACGATAAAACACTCGTGTGATAAAGTAAGATATACAGTTCATTATGGAAGCTTTGGATAATGCGGACGTATCACATTTAGGGGACAGAAGTAATATATAATTTAACACATAAGCTGACCGATAAACTGACGATAAAACACTCGTGTGATAAAGTAAGATATACAGTTCATTATGGAAGCTTTGGATAATGCGGACGTATCACATTTAGGGGACAGAAGTAATATATAATTTAACACATAAACTGACGATAAAACACTTGTGTGATAAAGTAAGATATACAGTTCATTATGGAAGCTTTGGATAATGCGGACGTATCACATTTAGGGGACAGAAGTAATATATAATTTAACACATAAGCTGACCGATAAACTGACGATAAAACACTCGTGTGATAAAGTAAGATATACAGTTCATTATGGAAGCTTTGGATAATGCGGACGTATCACATTTAGGGGACAGAAGTAATATATAATTTAACACATAAGCTGACCGATAAACTGACGATAAAACACTCGTGTGATAAAGTAAGATATACAGTTCATTATGGAAGCTTTGGATAATGCGGACGTATCACATTTAGGGGACAGAAGTAATATAATTTAACACATAAGCTGACCGATAAACTGACGATAAAACACTCGTGTGATAAAGTAAGATATACAGTTCATTATGGAAGCTTTGGATAATGCGGACGTATCACATTTAGGGGACAGAAGTAATATAATTTAACACATAAGCTGACCGATAAACTGACGATAAAACACTCGTGTGATAAAGTAAGATATACAGTTCATTATGGAAGCTTTGGATAATGCGGACGTATCACATTTAGGGGACAGAAGTAATATATAATTTAACACATAAACTGACCGATAAACTGACGATAAAACACTCGTGTGATAAAGTAAGATATACAGTTCATTATGGAAGCTTTGGATAATGCGGACGTATCACATTTAGGGGACAGAAGTAATATATAATTTAACACATAAACTGACGATGAAACACTCGTGTGATAAAGTAAGATATACTTTTCCTTATGGAAGCTTTGGATAATGCGGACGTATCACATTTTGTATATTCTGTTCAATATATTTAGGTTCTTCTTTTTGAGGACAAAAATAACATTTTACGTGAATTCTATGAACTCAAAACAATGTTGTTTTTTCTTACAATAAGCTAAACTAATGAGGGCTCGGCTTCCTCTGTGCTGAATATAATGAAGATCCATGTTTTTATGTTTATTCATGGAAGCGAAGATGGAGGGGGCAATTATATATATTATCGATAACTAAAACCTAAACTAGATAATACAATGCTGCATTATACAGTATATCCCAGAGAGGCCTACTTCAGAAAATGGTTTAATACTTCAAATATTCAACTGGGTGCTCTCTCTCTCTCTCTCTCTCTCTCTCTCTCTCTCTCTCTCTCTCTCTCTCTCTCTCTCTCTCTCGCAATTACTACAATATTCATAAATTCTTATTTACATAGACAAACAGGCTGACATGATCGTGTCTATCCAAGCCCTTTTTAACATCGATTTAACAAATCCAAACACAGTATACAGATAATTATATTTAACAAATCCAAACACAGTATACAGATAATTATATTTAACAAATCCAAACACAGTATACAGATAATTATATTTAACAAATCCAAACACAGTATACAGATAATTATATTTAACAAATCCAAACACAGTATACAGATAATTATATTTAACAAATCCAAACACAGTATACAGATAATTATATTTAACAAATCCAAACACAGTATACAGATAATTATATTTAACAAATCCAACACAGTATACAGATAATTATATTTAACAAATCCAAACACAGTATACAGATAATTATATTTAACAAATCCAAACACAGTATACAGATAATTATATTTAACAAATCCAAACACAGTATACAGATAATTATATTTAACAAATCCAAACACAGTATACAGATAATTATATTTTCACGCCCAATAGTTTGGATTTGAACTGGTGTTGAATGAGTATGGTAAAAAGGTAGCAACCATTTCCATGGAAATTTTTCGCTATAGATGAGTAGAAATATAAGTAAAGTTTGAAGCGTACGTTAACCCATACAGTACCGGCGACGTCTTTTGTATTTGATTTCAGCTATATTTAGACGATTTTATGAAGCTCTGGAAAGATGTATGGTAGCTAAAAAGATTGAGATAGTCTGTAGCCTTTTAATTGGTAGACGTCCTTCCTAATCTGAATAAAATCGTCTAGTAGTTGACATAATGTAATGAAAAAGACGTCGCCGGTAAAGAAAAGGGGTTAATTAGATTGTGCCACAGGGGCCATATCCTTATCTTATTCCTTTACAGTCTGTGTTTGGAGTCTTTGGTGGGTGAGTTACCCAGCCTGGTATACAGGAGATCATCCATTTGACTTTATTTTGTCACCTTAGAAGGGGTTCACAAATGACAGCTTTCTCCAGTTACTAATGTATTGCCTGGTGAACAGTTAACAGGTGTGAGGAGACTGCGTATTTATCTCGGCCTGGTGAGGAATTAAACTCGTAATTGAATTTTAATTGGTTAAAATAGGACCCTTCTGTAAGTCAGAAGTAGCGTCAGGACTGGAGCTCCTTTTCGAGAATTCCAGTCCCTTGATTTTATTTAACTAGTTACCATAGGTAGCAATGTACTGTCATCCAAATTCTTTGACTATCTAACTCTACAGTGGAACACATTCTATCCATTTCTCCTTTCTCAGAAATCTCCATCTTAGGAGATTTCAACGTTCACCACCGCCAATGGCTCTCCTCTCACACTACTGACCAACCTGGTGAACAAGCCTACGTATTTTCTATCCTAAATGACCTAGAGCAGTTAGTTCAGCAACCCACCCGTATCCTGGATCGCCACGGAGATCGGCCCAACATTCTTGACTTGTTTCTAACTTCTAACCCTTCTACTTATACTGTTGATCTTTTCTCTCCTTTGGGCTCCTCCGACCATAAACTTATCTCTGTCACCTGTCCTATCTCTCCAGTACAGCCACCCGATCCGCCTAGCCGGCGGCGCTTGTGGCACTTTGGCCCGCGACTGAGAGGCTCTCCGGCAGTACTTCTTTGATTTCCCATCGAATGATTTTTACTTCCGTGGCCGGAGACCCTCGGTGAGTGCTGAACGCATTACCGAGGTAATCCTATCGGGCATGGAAGCATACATTCCATTCTCTTTCTCTCAGACTAATGCTAAAAAATCTTGGGTTACTCACGCCTGTTCTACTGCTGTCCGCAATAAGGAGGAAGCATTCAAACGGTACCAACACCTAAGGGGTTAAATGTCATGACACTGGGCACCTCATCGGACGAACGCAAGTATGTTTTAGCACAGAGCTAGAAATACTCGACTATCCTGACCGTTATATTAATCGGTGGTGAAGTTCCGTTCAAGTACTCTCGGTGTGGGGTCTTTAATATAATGTCTCCAATGTCATGATACAGTGACAATATATCAGGCTAACGCGAGTAAATAATAAGGTCATGACAATACTATGTTCCTCGACTGCCGCTGACCTTTATAAGAGGTTCAAAGAACTCGGGGCGGTGTTGAAGCCTTTTAATTGCAAGTATCCACTAACAAGACTCTCATTCTTCCTATGTTTCTGCCCGGAATCAAGCCAAATCTGTTCTTCGACTTGCCAAACACTCTTTCATCAATAATAAATGCACTGAACTATCCAACTCTAGCTCTTCCCAAGCTTTCTGGCATCTAGCCAAAAACCTCTCCAACAATTTTTCATCCTCGTCTTTTCCTCCCCTTTCCCACTCTGATGGCAAAACCATCACTTCTTCCTCTGACAAAGCTAAACTCTTCGCTCAAACTTTTGCTAGGAACTCCACCTTGGATGATTCCAGTGCTATTCCTCCCTCTCCACCCTCCTTTCTCTTACTTATGCCTAATATCCTAATCTCTTCTAAAGATGTACTTTCTACCCTCTCTGGGCTTAATACTAAGAAGGCGTACGGTCCGGACGGTGTTCCTCCTGTTGTTCTCAAAAACTGTGCTTCCGTGCTGACTCCCTGCTAGGCAAACTCTTTCGTCTCAGTCTATCCACTAATGTCTTCCCTTCATGCTGGAAGTTTGCTCACATTCAACCTGTCCCAAAGAAGGGTGACCGATCTCAACCCTCCAACTATTGTCCAATTGCTCTCATCTCTTGTCTTTCTAAAGTTTTTGAAACTATTCTTGCTTCCAAATTTCTTAAGCATTTCTCTTCTCATAATCTGCACTCAGATCGCCAGTATGGCTTCCTTAAGGGTCGCTCTATGGTGATCTTCTTTCATATCTTACTAACTCTTGGTCATCCTCCTTTCGGGACTTCGGTGAGACTTTTTCTATTGCACTAGACATATCGAAAGCCTTCGATAGAGTCTGGCACAAATCTTTAATTTCTAAACTACCCTCCTTCGGTTTCTATCCCTCCATCTTTGCCTTTGTCTCTAATTTCGTTTCCGGCCGTTCCATTTCCGCGGTTGTGGACGGCCATCGTTCACTTCCTCACCCTATAAACTCCGGTGTTCCTCAGGGCTCTGTCGTATCTCCTATTCTCTTTCTAATTTTTATAAATTATCTTCTCAATTCCTCAATTCCCATCCATTCATACGCAGACAACTCAACCTTACACTACTCCATTAGTTTTTCAGAACGCCCCAGTCTGCAATTCCTCAACGACAAACGTAATGAAGCCATAGAACTCTTAAATTCTGATCTGAATACTATCTCCAATTGGGTCAGAGAAAACCTTGTTACCTTTAATGCTTCCAAAACCCAATTTCTCCATCTATCTACCCGTAAGGAACTCCTAGCGTACTATCCCTTATTCTTCAACAATACAAAAATCAATCCTTCATCTTCTCTCAATATTCTTGGTGTCTCTTTTTCTTCTGCTCTCATTTGGAAGGAACATATTACCAGTCTTGCTAAGGCAGCCTCCCAGAAGCTGGGTGTGCTCAACCGCCTTAGGGGGTTCTTTACCCCTGCACAGTTTCTTGCTCTGTAGAGGGGCATAGTGCGTCCTTGTATTGAGTATTGTTCACATGTGTGGGGAGGTTCCTCTCACACCGCTCTCCTAGACAAAGTTGAAAGGAAGGCCTATCGTATCATTAACTCCCGTCCACTCACCAACTCTCTGCAATCTCTCTCTCTCTCCGCCGCAATGTTGCATCTCTCTCGCTATTCTATCGCTACTATAATAGTGTTCCTCAGAGCTTTCCAGGTGTATACCACCTCCTTTACGCAGGGCACGCAGGGCACGTGGTACCCGTTTTGCTACTCAATCCCACCCCTACTCCGTGCAACTCTCCAGCCCAAGAGTGAAACGTTGCTCTCAAACTTTCTTCTACTCAACAGCTGAGCTCTGGAACTCTCTCCCAGAATCAGTCTTTCCCCCTTCCTATGACTTAAATTGCTTCAAACTCCGTGTGTCCAGGCATTTTGGCTCGAACGTCCCTTGATTTTGACCCTGTCACTCTTTCAACTATGGGGGAGGCACTCACTGTAGGCAGTTCTGCCTTTTGCCTCCCTCAATCACATAGGAAAAAAAAAATCCAAATATGAGAATAACAAAGTAAATGTCCGTCAAAAGAAATAAGCCGCGTCTGATTTGCGTGCCTTGAACCGTTGTAATATTGTTTGTTTGTGTGTCTCAATGGAGTTCACGATGAGAATGTTATTGGTTTCAAAATAGGATATTTACCTTCATATAATGCACAGTGTAGCTGGTAAACGAATCATTGACGGGTTTATGCACTGATTCAGTTTCTCAATTTGTATTTGTTGTTAATTTGTTTTCCTGTAGTTAAAATAACTGACACATGAGAGAGAGAGAGAGAGAGAGAGAGAGAGAGAGAGAGAGAGAGAGAGAGAGAGAGAGAGAGAGAGAGAGAAGGAGAGAGAGAGAGAGAGACGACTTAGCAACCTTATTTTACCGCCACACAGTGTGCATGTTGACCAATAATTATACATATCGATACAAAAAGTGCTAATGATACAATACTTCAGTTACAATGGATACAACATGTGAGAGAAAACATATACTGTATACAGACACATAGTAGTTATGTATTTTGACATTTTAATTATCGATAAATCAGTTGTTCAGGGATTCAATTTACCATCAGCTGGAATAATAGCGACAACATTACCAATTGTGTATGTTAACCCCATCTGTACCGGTGACGTCTTTTTAATTTCATTCTAGCTATATTTAGACGATTTTGTGCAGTTTAAGAGGCATATATGTTACTGAAAAAGGTTAAGCGAAATAGTTAGAAGTTTTTTAATTGCTGGTGGACCTTTTGAAACTGAATAAAGTCGTTTAATTGTAGCCAGAAAAAAGTTTAAAGGACGTCGCCGGTACAGAAGGGTTTAAGCAATAATGATCAGCATAGCTTCCGGCTTCCATAGTGTCAAGGTAATTACTCAAGGAGATATGGCTTTTATTATAACTGGTGTTGTAATTGCATTTTCTGGCACTAGTAAAGGTTTATGTAATATATCTTACAATGGGGAGGCTAATTAAATTACCAGGAAATCGTGCCTAACAAATTATGTCTACAGGTTATAAAGTAGAGTGTGAAAATATCGTGTAATTATGTGAGGAATGCCTTGTTAATTATGTGAGGAATGCCTTGTTAATTATGTGAGGAATGCCTTGTTAATTATGTGAGGAATGCCTTGTTAATTATGTGAGGAATGCCTTGTTAATTATGTGAGGAATGCCTTGTTAATTATGTGAGGAATGCCTTGTTAATTATGTGAGGAATGCCTTGTTAATTATGTGAGGAATGCCTTGTTAATTATGTGAGGAATGCCTTGTTAATTATGTGAGGAATGCCTTGTTAATTATGTGAGGAATGCCTTGTTAATTATGTGAGGAATGCCTTGTTTTGTAATTATGTGAGGAATGCCTTGTTAATTATGTGAGGAATGCCTTGTTAATTATGTGAGGAATGCCTTGTTTTGCTTCTTTCTTTTTCGGTCGTTGTTTCATTAATTTTTATTTTCGTATTTCTTCGTATTTTCATATTTCATATTTTCTCGTTTCTTCCATTTCTTTGTTCTTATTGTGTTTTTGTGCTCTATTATTTGTCCACTGTTTCTAACTATATTTAATAAATATTTGCTAACATCTCCTAATCCTGCCACGGACATTTGTCCTAGGGCAGTTGTTCCTTTCCATTTGTCCCTTATCCACTCTAAACCACTGTCTGGACATTTGACCATCAGTGTATTGGAGGGCAAACAGTCTTGGGGGGGGGGGGGGGTCGCTGGACCTGGTGTTGCTTGATTTCCTTTGTACTCCTTTATATTCCTCCTTTCTTTATGCCCGATGTCTCTTGTCTTCATTTCTCATTCTTCTAATTTATATCTAAAATGTTGTCTTTCCCTTCTAACTATATTGACAATTAATTATATTACGTAACATGTGTTCATACCATTAATTATGGATATTAAGCCATCCACACTCTTCAATAACACATGGTTGGAAGGTATTTTATTAATGCAATAAAATAATTCCGTTGGCCTGGCACCAATATTGTTTTTATCTCCCGTATTAAACTAGAGACCGATCCCGTGCCTGACAGCTATAAATACTATATTAGTAATAATGATAAAAATAATAATGATAAAATAGCAATGCTAATAATACTAATAATAACAATAATAATTAATAATCAATATATCTATATACTCAGGCCCAATCCCCATGTTTCCTTTTTTTAATAATAATAATAATAGTTGTATTATTGTTATCTTTCATATCCCTATGTTTTCGAAAATAACTTACCTTGATATAACACCTTACGAGCAGCGGGCCCGTCAGTTTTTTTCCACTACGCTCCAAGCGTTTTTTTTTTACCCTAAATGGACTTGTTTCCGTGCTCTTTTTCATGCATAAACAAGAGCCAGAGCGTAATACAATTATGTATCCCTAAAAGGGCGTTAATTGAGCTTTCCAATGACACCAGAACCATCCTCCTACGACCACACGTTCTCTTGCAACGATCGTGCAAGTCGAGTGCAAAAACCCTAAAATACGTTAATTTCCTTATATAATTCCCTGTGTGGCGAGGTAGGGAGGGTGGAGTTGTGTGGAGTAGATGTCAGTAGTCGCGCGGGACCCGTGCCGAGCGGTCAAAAGCCGACCTACGCTCCGCCCACCGCTCGTCTCTCTCTCAGAGCCATTATTGCTCAAAAATTGCACACAGACTTAAGTCGGGCCCCGCCACATAGTCCAGGTTTTTAGATACGGACTTAAGTCGGGCCCCGCCAATAAGGGGTTAAAGCATATTAATATACTGTATATAGTTATACAAACACTCTTCATGTATGCGTTATCTGAAAGTATTAAATAAAGCAATATAATAATACCGTTGGCCAGACATCAGTAAACTGTGTTTTCCATATTAAACTAACGACCTGTCTCGTGCCCGACAGCTGTTGTCCCTCGTAAAACTGTTCACTACTCGTAACAATAATGCTGAATGAACACCTGGGCATATTTGAGACCTTGAATTGCATATAATTAGTGTTTTTGTGTTTTTATTATGTGGCGTTCAGGACCGCAAATCGAGTTGAACACGTTGCTTAATTTGATTATGTTTGTTATTAGAGTATTCGAGTACATTGGGATTTGTAATTGATGATTAATGTTAAGAACGGGGTGTTACTTATTAGATGATTATTTTATTATTAGAAGGGACCTGTGAGACTCAAATTACTCAATAGGGTAAACACTGTTCCAATTAACCCTCTGACGATCATAAACAAAACAATTGTCTCATGAGAGCCAAAATAGTAGGAAGAATGGTGTCCTCAAATACTGAGAGTTAATTGGTTATGAGCAGTATAGTAAGTATCACAGAAACCCACGGTAACTGTAATGATAACAGATAAACTATACTCTGTTTCTTTTCAGCTGACGATAAATTGAATCCCTTAGCAGCTAATATATCGATACGTAATGGGGAAATATGATACTACTATGTCTCTGCACCATAATAAGACCAAGTTGATATAATTAGCACCCTATATCACTACAACATTTTCACAATAACAGAGAAATCTCGATGAGAACTTTGCAATTTACCGTCAGTTGAAATAAAACATACTACAGTTGTATTAACGTTTTCAGTACGATGCTGCCTTTATTCTGAATATCGTAAGGAGATTTTATTCAGCAAAAGAGATACCTCTATTTTTCAGAGGGATTGACAACGCTCGCAATTAACTTTTTTTTTTCAGCAAATGAATTCAATCGTTTGATATAGCCAGGCTGGAGGGGTGTTTTATTGTGTTACGAGTTTATGAACTGTGCAGCCTATATCGTTGAAAACCTGGGAACTGTAATTTAACACCTTACGAGCGGCCTATGCGGTTTATTTATGTGTACCGCACAGCGGGGTGTTTTTAGCCAAAATAGGGCTGTTTACGTGATCATTTTCATGCCTAAATAAGACCCAGAACGTAAAACAAGTACCTATCCCTGAAAGGGCATAAACAGAGCTTTCGAATGACACCATAACGATCCTTGTATGATGGATAGTTTTCTTGCAATAACCGTGCAACGCGAGTGCAAAAAGCAGGTAATTCGGTACTTTCAGTACATATTGAGTAGCGAGTGAGAGAGGGAGAGGCTGATATTTGTGTCAGTAGGTTCGAACGCGGTGGTCTGGAGCAGTCATCGCTCGCTAGTCTCCTGCCACCACTTGTCTCTCTCTCTCTCCCACATTACGTGCTGAAATTGCCACCTAGTTTCGGCGCCCCACATAGTCCAGCTTTATTTACTCGACTTATTTGCTCAGCCGCTAATAGGTTTAAGCCAAACATTATCTCCCTTTACCCTTTTCAATACAATAACCCTCTTCAGCAATTATTTATTATATTCTGGCTATCACTGGACGATTATACTGAGATTAATAAAACTTCTATTATTCGATGGGATTAAAAGTGTTAACCCTTGGTCTATCACTATATTCCATTCATATAAGTAGGCAAGAGATCTTATTTTTTATCCTCCATAACTCACAAACTACTAGATTAATCGAGTTAATATTTCTACCAGTTCGGAAGAGTCAGCCAAGGAATAGGTGTGGGAATTTACGGCCCATTTGTTCTAGCCCTTTTTAAGTTACAGAGGATAGAAGTTAAGATCTCTCGCCTACTTATAATGAGTGGTCTATGTAGGCCTTCCATAACCCCTTCACCATCAATACGTAATTGTCATCATATTCTGGTTATCATTAACACCCCAGCCGCAGGGTCCCACATATGTCGGGCGAGAGAACCATGGCCACCCCTGCGGGGCCCGACATTATCCGTGCGGGATGTTGAGCACATTATCTGCTCTAAGAGAGAGTCCACGCGTTGGGAGGACGATAGGCGGGCTCTGACCGCTCGGCATGGACCGAGTGAGGTGACTGAGCTCCCCACCACAACATTCCATACCTCTCGCCTCGCGAGGCAAGGAAAACACTCGGGAATTTACCGTATTTTATGGTTTTTGCCCTCGTATTGCGCAATTGTTGTAAGAGAACCCGTGGTCGTACAAGGATGATTCAGGTGTCATTGGAAAGCTCTATTATCGCCCTTTCACGGATACATAATTGTATTATGCTCTGGCTCTTGTTTATGCATGAAAAAGAGCATGGAATGATGCTCGTTTAGGGTAAATATGCCCGCCAGGCAGGTAGAAGTTACAAACATCCCCGTTTGACAGGGGTTAAACGACTCAAATGAGTAAATACTGTCTCAATATAGGCTACCCTCTTAGTAACATAGGTCCTACTTAAACTGCATAAAATCATCTAAATTTAGCCAGAATCAAAGGTAAAAAGGAGTCATGGTGCTGAACGGGTTAAACATGAATAATATTGACCAATGGCAACTAGGATAAAGGCAGAAGGGACTGGAGTTCTCGCAGAGAGGCTCCAGTCAGTACGTTAATCTTGACTTACAGTGTGCTGGCTTCATAATCCAATAGGATTGATAGCCTCTGAAGTCCTATTTTAGCAATAAAGGATAAAGGGAATATCATCGACTAAATAATAAAACAAGTCGTCTGGATTCGGCTAAAATGTAATACAACCAATTTAATTGAGTTACTAGTTTATGAATAATCTAGCCATTATCGTAGAACAAAATTGGCATTTTAATTGAAATGTTCATTAAATTAGTTTCATTAATTAAAGGTGAATTACGGAAGCAAATAAGTGCTGCAATTAGTATGTGACAATGTAGTAATGGTCAAGATATGTTGCATTATTGAACATTACGGTGCTATAAAATTTAACCTTCTAATAATACAAATATGCAATAAATGTATTTCTGGTGCGTAGTTGAAGTTTGCTGACAGAAAACAGCTCGGAGAGAAGGTGTGTGTTGATTGGCTATGCAGGCTCGTGACGTAAAATGAGACCAGGAGAATTTGAAGACAGTAAACAAACCCATATAAGTAAAGGTGGGATGATACCCTCTGTGACATTTATTCATAGATAATAGCGAACTGTGTGACTGTATGGTATAATAATCTTTCTAGGGCACCAGTGAATTATGCCAAAGCTCACTCAAAGCAATACAGTGAGCATAATTATGATTAATTTGCGTTTTCCTTGAAGCCAGACCCAAGACGTATTTTTGAGAAGCACTCCTGGATTATTGTTGTTGATGTGTGTTATTTTATACTATCTCTCTGGTCCAGGGCCCTCAAACAAAGCTAGTGTTCGGTGAGGATAGGTGCAAAGGTCAAGTCCATGTAACGGTCAGTACACAGAATATCGCTATCCTAAAGTTAGGTGGCTTTCGGGAATTTTCTAATTGGAGTGATATAGCTAAACATGAATTTGGTCCTCGAGTCAATCATAACTGGTTGCTAGTTTATTTACCAAGTTACATCCTTTAAGTATTCCTTTGAAGGCTTTACCTTTGGTTATTATAACTGTTCTTTAAAACTAAATAAATACTAGGCACCTACGTGACAATATCTAAGTTGCATAATCAGTGTCTCCCCCAATCCATTTAGTAGGCTAGATATTACCGTAGCCTAGAACTAATTTTACATTTGGGTAATTCGTATTTTACCCTAATTAAATTCTGTATATACTATATTAGCTCATAATGTGTATAGGACTATAGGCCTAGGCCGCGCTTAGTTCTGGTTGAACATTAAACTCATATTTACTTCAGATCTGACAATTCTTTTCCCCCAGTGGGTGTTCCGCAGTTCTAATATCTACAGGATATAGGGCCTATCCTAGGAGGTTTGGAATAACCATTAGGCTATGCTAACCCAAAATATATGTTAAAGATTTACGTTCAAGAGTTATTCATTGGTTTAATGTAATAATTACCTATACCTCGTCGCCTATAACCTAACCCAATACTTATCCTATCTTCCCAAAGGGTGCTCGTGATCCTCTTCCTATTGGTTTACCCGCGTGTGTTCCGTAGTTTAAACTAGCGCCTAGTAAGTCACTACACCAAGAAAATTACTAAGTTTTACAGGGCCGGAGTCGTGGGGGGCGTACGCGCCCCTCCCCTATTTTTCGCGAGTTGGGTTCATTCGGCCTATTTGGCATGTTTTTTATGTGTGATGTCCTGGCTTCCATTTACATACATGAAAAACAATTACAGTAGTTAGTGAAGAGCCTACCCTCATGAATAACTTTGGTATGGATCATATGATATAGCCTAGTGTTTCTGAAGTATTCGCTGCTACAAAACTTTATAATGTTTTGTATTGGCAATATCGGACAAAGGGGTTACAAGGCCTAACTAGAAAAATAACATGAATATTTCTGATGTTTGAGTCCACGTCTATGGTGTTTCGTTTGACGGCCGGGGGGGCGGACACACCCCTCATTAGATTTCCCTTCTCAACACTTCGCCCCCCCTTTTCACAAGTCCTGGATCGCCGCCCGTGTTGTAGGGAATGTCGGCCTCAGGCTAACTGTAGTGATTGGCGATATTTCTAAATGTAAGCATCCTCATACCCAGGGTAAGAATGACGAAAGTGTTTTAGCCCTAGGCTATGTAAGCCTCTCATACCAAGGTAAGAATGATCGAAGTGTTGTAGCCCTAACATCTCTATCCTTTATTCAAGGTAAACCTTGTCCTGATGTTAATCAACCACACCCTTTTATACGAGCGTTTCAACCACATCCCTATCTGAGAAAATCCAACCAAAGAATCCCACGAGGCTAATTCCTCAACTCTCAAAGTATTTTCTAAATTATGTTGAAGGAAGGACCTGTATACACATCACCTACACATCACCACACACGCCTCACCACGAAAACCTCCACACACCATAGCAACAACATCACCACTAACTTTTCATCACCAGGTTCCATTATCACTCCAGGTCATCACCTACAACCTCACAAACCTCTATATACACATCACAAAATCACCACACTCCCTCACTCACGAAACCTCCACACAGCCATAACACTTACACCCCCATCACCACCAATAACTCTCCATCACAAGGTCATTACCCACTCCAAGTTATCAACTACGAATCCATGGTCCTTACACCACTGTATACATTATCACAGAAACGATCACCATATCCTTACCACGAAAACCTTCCTCACACAAGAATATTCACCACTGCCACACAACTATTTCTCTTAATACACAAGGTCATTATCACATCTAGGGTTTTATAACTCCGGTGCATACACATCACACGATCATCACACAACCACCCTCAGCCACGAAACCCTGCCACATGACCACAGGAGCGCACAAACACCATACGCCACCATGCATTAATTTTCTTACCACCTCTTTACATCACCTCATACCCAAACATCACACAATGACCACGCAAGTATCAACACTCTCATCACTCTTTCTATCACCATCACCAAGCATCATACAATCACCACCTCTTTCCATTTCCTCATTTCACCAAACATCACACAATCACCACCCACGCATCACAATCTGCACATCCTGTTCATTCACCAACATCACACAATCACCACCTATGTCTATCACCTCATCAACAAACATCACAGCATCACCACACACGCATCATAGTCACCACCTCTTTATACCACATCACCAAACATCACACAATCACCACACACGCATCATAGTCACCACCTCTGTATACCAAATCACCAAACATCACACAATCACCACGCACGCATCATAGTCACTACCTCTTTATACCACATCACCAAACATCACACAATCACCACACACATATCATAGTCACCACCTCTTTATACCACATCACCAAACATCACACAATCACCAAACACGCATCATAGTCACCACCTATTTTTAAACTGCTTGCTCAAAATTTGCTAATTATAGATTAAAATCCTCACAAAATGACGAAGAACAGGTGAAATTTGTAGAGCTACGACGCAAAGCCAAAAAGTTAATTAAGAAAAGTAAAAAGACCCTGGAGTTACATGTTGCGAATCAAGTCAAACAAACCCGAAAGAATTCTAGTTATATCAGAAAGAAAAAAGTAGTTACTTCAACTGTTGGACCGTTAGTCGATGAAAATGGAGAATACACCAAAGACGAAGTACAAATGAGTAATGCTCTCAATACCTTCTTTGCATCAGTATTTTTCCAACAGAAGACCTCAGTGATATCCCTACAACCATCGCCGATTCAGATTGATACTTCAGAAAATGCTGTTCTAAGCAATTTTAATACCGTTACAAGAGAGAGAAGTATTGAATTGTTTAGATAAACTCAAGGTAAATACCACCGCTGGACCTGATACAATCTCACCTAGAGTTTTTCTAAAGGAAGCTAAGGATAATCTCTCCCAAACCACTGACATTGCTATTCAATAAATCCGTGCAGTCTGGAACAATGCCTGCCAGTGGAAGCTATCCAACGTAACACCGATATTCAAAAAGGCAGCAAATCCCCTAACCCAGTAACTATCATCCAATTAGCTGAACCTCAGGATGTATGTAAAATGCTAGAAACACTCTGAGAGACAGACTCTTAAATCACTTCGAGGAAAATAACATACTTAAAGATACTCAACACCGGCTTTCGTACAAAAACGTTCCTGTTTACCAAACCTCTTAAAACTTCTTCCACGATATCCTCAACCTCTATGATGAGAGTAAAGCTGTAGGATATTATATACCTTGATTTTCAAAAGGCCTTTTAATTTGACACAGTTCCCCACAAACGTTTTATGCTAAAAATAAAAGCGCATGGAATACATGAATGTGTGAGACATGGATAAGAAATTGGCTCAGGCGACAGAAAGCAAAGATTAGTCATCACCGTTGAGGCATCTAAATGGACCAATGTAAGTAGCGGGGTTACCCCAGGGATCGGTACTAGGACCAATTATCTTTCTAATTTACATCCACCGACATAGATGAGGGGCTACACCTGTACAATCCTCAAAATTTGTCTGTTTGGATACAAAAATTGTATAGAGCCGTACTCTCAAAAGAACAAGTTGACGATATTCATCAACATCTAGATAAGTTGTCATGTTTTTAGGTTTGTTCCCAAATTGGGCAAATGAGTTTCAATGCGGATAAATTAAAGTAC
>CM064553.1:2529084-2566917 GCA_032716605.1 Paralithodes platypus | reverse complement strand
CTCGTATTGCGCAAATTGTTGTAAGAGACACCCGTGGTCTAACAAGTATGGATTCAGGTTTCATGGAAAGCTCTATTATCTGGCCCTTATCACTTATACATATTGTATTATGCTCTGGCTCTTGTTTATTGCATGAAAAGAGCCATTGAATGATGCTCGTTTCCGGGGTAAATATGCCCGCCAGGCAGGTAGAAGTTACAAACCATCACCCGTTTTGACAAGGGTTAAACGACGCAAATGAGTAAATACTGTCTCCCTATAGCCTACCGTCTTAGTAACATAGGTCCCCTAACTTAAACTGCATAAATTCATCTACATTTAGCCAGAATCAAAGGTAAAAAGGAGTCTGGTGCTGAAACGGGTTAAACATGAAGCAATAGTTGACCAATGGCCGCTATGATACAGGCGATAAGGGACTGGAGTTCTTCGCAGTGAGGCTCCATTCAGTACGTTAATCTTTACTTAACAGTGTGCTGTCTTCATAATCCAATAGGATTGATAGCCTCTGAAGTTCCTTTTTAAGCAATCAAGGATAAAGGAAAAATCATCGACTAATAAATCACAAGTCGTCTGGATTCGGGCTAAAACGGGAATACCCCGCATTTAATTGAGTTCTCTATTTTATGAATACTCGAAGCCATTATCGTAGACAATAACAATTGGCATTTTTAATTGAAAACTGTTTCATAACTAAAATTAGTTTCATTAATTAAAGGTGAATTACGGAAGCACATCACTATTGCTGCAATATAGCTATGTGACAATGTAGTAATGGGTTCAGAATATGTTTGCATTTATTGCGCATTAACATTACGGTGCTATAAAATTTAACCTTCTAATAATACAAATATGCAATAAATGTATTTCTGGTGCGTAGTTGAAGTTTGCTAACAGAAAACAGCTGGGAGAGAAGGTGTGTGTTGATTGGCTATGCAGGCTCGTGACGTAAAATGAGACCAGGAGTATTTGAAGACAGTAAACAAACCCATATAAGTAAAGGTGGGATGATACCCTCTGTGACATTTATTCTTTGATAATAGCGAACTGTGTGACTGTATGGTATAATAATCTTTCTAGGGCACCAGTGAATTATGCCAAAGCTCACTCAAAGCAATACAGTGAGCATATTATGATTAATTTCGTTTTACTTGAAGCCAGACCAGACGTATTTTTGAGAAGCATCCTGGATTATTGTTGTTGATGTGTTTATTTTATACCAGCTCTCTGGGCCAGAGAGCTAGTGTTCGGTGAGGAGGTGCAAAGTCAAGTCATGTAACGGTCAGTAGTCAGATATCATCATAAAGTTAGGTGGCTTTCGGGAATTTTCTAATTGGAGTGATATAGCCTAACATGAATTTGGTCTGAGCATCATAACCTGGTGCTAGTTTATGCCAACTACATCTTTAAGTATTCCTTTGAAGGCTTTACTTTGGGTATTAGAACTCTTCTTAAAAATAAATAAATAATAGGCCTACGTGACATATCTAGTTGAATAATCAGGTCTCCCCCAATCCATTTAGTAGGCTAGATAATAACATAACCTAGAACTAATTTTACATTTGGGTATTGTATTTTACCCTAATTAAATTATGTAATACTATATTAGCTCAAAATGTGTATAGGACTATAGCCTAGGCCTAGGCTTAGTTCTGGTTGAACATTAAAATTAATATTTACTTCGACTGACAATTCTTCCAGTGGCGCAGTTCTAATATCTACAGGATATAGGCTATCCTAGGAGGTTTGGAATACCATTAGGCTATGCTAACCCAAAATATGTTAAAGTTGTACGTTAAGAGTATTCATTGGTTTAATGTAATATTAACTATCCTCTCCTATACCTAACCCAATCTTATCCTATCTTCCCAAAGGTGGTGACCTCTTCCTATTGGTTTACCCGCTGTGTTCAGTAGTTTAAACTAGGCCTAGTAAAGTCACTACACCAAGAAAATTACAAGTTTTACAGGGCCGGATTTAGGTGAGGGGCGTACGCCCCTCCCCTATTTTTCGCAGTTGGGTATTAGGCCTATTTGTATGTGTTAGGGGTGATGTCCTGGCTCCATTTACATACATGAAAAACAAATACAGTAGTTAGTAGAGCCTAGCTTCATGAATAACTTTTGTATGGATCATTGATATAGCCTAGTGTTTCTGAAGTAGTGCTGCTACAAACTTTATAATGTTTTGTATTGGCATATCGACAAAGGGTTACAAGGCCTAACTAGAAAAATAACATGAATATCTGATGTTTGAGTCACGTCTATGGTGTTTCGTTTGACGGCCGGGGGGCGACACCCCTCATAGTCCCTTCTCAACACTTCGCCCCCCCTTTTCAAAAGTCCTGGATCCGGCCGTGTTGTAGAATGTAGGCCTAGGCTAACTGTGATTCGATATTTCTAAATGTAAGCATCTCATACCAGGGTAAGAATGACGAAGTGTTTAGCCTAGGCTATGTAAGCATCTCATACCAAGGTAAGAATGATCGAAGTGTGTAGCCCTAGTCTAGCCTTTATCAAGGTAAACCTTGCCTGATGTAATCAACCAAACCCTTTTATACAGAGCGTCAACCACATCCCTATCTGAGAAAATCCAACCAAGAATCCCACGGCTAATTCTCAACTCTCAAAGTATTTCTAAATTATAGTTGAAGGAAGGACTGTATACACATCACACGATCACCACACACCCTCACCACGAAACCTCCACACACCATAGCAACAACATCACCACTAACTTTTCATCACAAGGTCATTATCACTCCAGGTCATCACTACAACTCACAACCCTCTATATACACATCACACAATCACCACACTCCCTCATCACGAAACCTCCACACACCATAACACTTAACCCCATCACCACTAACTCTCCATCACAAGGTCATTACCACTCCAAGTCATCACTACGAATCATGGTCCTTACACCACTGTATACATATCACACGATCACCATATCCTTACCACGAAACCTCCTCACACAAGAATATCACCACTGCCACCACTATTTCTTAATCACAAGGTCATTATCACATCAGGTTATAACTCCGCATACACATCACACGATCATCACACACCCTCACCACGAAACCTCCACATACCACAGCGCACAAACACATCGCCACCATGCATTACTTTCTTACCACCTCTTTACATCACCTCATCACCAAACATCACACAATGACCACGCAAGTATCACACTCTCATCACCTCTTTCTATCACCTCATCACCAAGCATCATACAATCACCACCTCTTTCCATTTCCTCTTCACCAAACATCACACAATCACCACCACGCATCACAATCGCACATCCTGTTCACCAAACATCACACAATCACCACCTATTTATATCACCTCATCAACAAACATCACACAATCACCACACACGCATCATAGTCACCACCTCTTTATACCACATCACCAAACATCACACAATCACCACACACGCATCATAGTCACCACCTCTTTATACCACATCACCAAATATCACACAATCACCACACACGCATCATAGTCACTACCTCTTTATAGCACATCACCAAACATCACACAATCACCACACACATATCATAGTCACCACCTCTTTATACCACATCACCAAACATCACACAATCACCAAACACGCATCATAGTCACCACCTATTTTTAAACTGCTTGCTAAAAAGTTTGCTAATGATAGATTAAAATCCTCAAAAAAATGACGAAGAACAGGTGAAATTTGTAGAGCTACGACGCAAAGCCAAAAAGTTAATTAGGAAAAGTAAAAAGACCCTGGAGTTACATGTTGCGAATCAAGTAAAACAAACCCGAAAGAATTCTATAGTTATATCAGAAAGAAAAAAGTGTTACTTCAACTGTTGGACCGTTAGTCGATGAAAATGGAGAATACACCAAAGACGAAGTACAAATGAGTAATGCTCTCAACACCGTCTTTGCATCAGTTTTTACAACAGAAGACCTCAGTGATATCCCTACACCATCGCCGATTCAGATTGATAATTCAGATGTCCTAAGCAATTTAACCGTTACAGAGAGAGAAGTATTGAATTGTTTAGATAAACTCAAGGTAAATACAACGCCTGGACCTGATACAATCTCACCTAGAGTTCTAAAGGAAGCTAAGGATGAGCTCTCCAAACCACTGACATTGCTATTCAATAAATCCTTGCAGTCTGGAACTATGCCTGATCAGTGGAAGCTACCCAACATAACACCGATATTCAAAAAGGCAGCAAATCCCTACCCAGTAACTATCATCCAATTAGCTTGACCTCAGGTGTATGTAAAATGCTAGAAACACTCATGAGAGACAGACTCGTAAATCACTTAGAGGAAAATAACATACTTAAAGATACTCAACACGGCTTTCGTAACAAACGTTCCTGTTTAACAAACATCTTAAACTTCTTCCACGATATCCTCAACCTCTATGATGAGAGTAAAACTGTAGATATTATATACCTTGATTTTCAAAAGGCCTTTTATTTGACAAAGTTCCCCACAAACGTTTACTGCTAAAACTAAAAGCGCATGGAATACATGAATGTGTGTTGAAATGGATAGAAAATTGGCTCAGCGACAGAAAGCAAAGATTAGTCATAAACGTTGAGGCATCTAAATGGACCAATGTAAGTAGCGGGGTACCCCAGGGATCGGTACTAGGACCAATTATCTTTCTAATTTACATCAACGACATAGATGAGGGGCTCACCTGTACAATCTCAAAATTTGCTGGGGATACAAAAATTGTATAGAGCGTACTCTCAAAAGAACAAGTTGACGATATGCATCACAATCTAGATAAGTTGTTGTGTTAGGCCCAAATTTGGCAAATGAGTTTCAATGCGGATAAATGTAAAGTACTACATATCGGATACCAAAATGAGAAAGCAAACTATTCGATGAATGGCACTCAGCTTAACCTATAAACGGCAAGGGGGGGGGTATTGAATCCGGTCCCCATGGGCGAGCATATAGGCTCCATTCAGGCCTATAATCGTCATTTTACGATAAATATCGTTATTACTTATTCATATGAGCCTATTTTACCTTCACTATGAAGATAGTAACCTGTAACAACAATAAAACAAGTGAAAATATAATTTTTTTGGTCAAAATTGCGAATATAGATGGACCAGCTCATTCATAAATTATGGAGAAAATTGAGGCAACCCCTCCCTCCACGAGGCCTCAAGCCACACTGAACCTACTCATTCACACACTCGGTTGTATAACACACTCGCTAGGCACATAAGCACATCCTCCACACATATTGCTAATATTAGCACAAAATATACCAACGAATTGGGAATAACAGGGAAAATAGGTGATAATTGAAGGGGGAGAGGAAAAGGGGGAAGGAGGGGATGTGGAGGAGTGATATGAGGTATAGGGAAAAAACAAAAAAAGTTTAGTGCTACTGGGGCTGTTTAAATGTTTTTTTTAGGCCTCCCTCTTAAGATCTTTGCCTGCGTCGCCCAGTAAAACCTCTTATGAGCTTTGCCGCCGTTTGCGGGTTAAGAATGTAAACAGAGAAACCGATCTGGGATTAACAATATCGAGTAACCTAAAACCGAGTCAACAAAGTTCAGAAGTTGTTAAGAAGGCAAACAAAATAATTGGCTTTGTAGGCAGGTCATTTGAGCATAAATCCAAATAAGTTATCCTAACCCTTTACAATTCCTTAGTCTGCTCTTTTCTGGAATACTGCGTTCAATCCTGGTGCCCCTATTACCAAAAAGATATAGACAAGCTAGAACAATTTCAACGTAGAGTTACCAAAATTATACCTAGCCTAAAGAACCAACCATACGAGGAGCGTCTTAGAGCATTAAATCTATTTCTTTTAACCCAACGCAGAATAAGAGGCGACTTAATTCAAGTCTCGCTAAGGCAGCCTCCCAGAAGCTGGGTGTGCTCAACCGCCTCAAGGGGTTCTTTGCCCCTGCTCAGCTACTTGCTCTGTACAGGGGCACAGTGCGCCCTTGTATGGAGTATTGTTCACATGTGTGGGGAGGATCCTCTCACACCGCACTCCTAGATAAAGTAGAAAGGAAAGCTTTTCGTATCATTAACTCCCATCCACTCACCAATTCTCTGCAATCTCTTTCTCTTCACCGCAATGTTGCATCTCTCTCACTATTCTATCGCTACTACAATAATCAGTGTTCCTCGGAGCTTTCCCAGTGTATACCACCTCCTCTATGTAGGGTATGTAGTACCCGCCTTGCAACACAATCCCATCCCTACTCTGTGCAACTCTCCAACCCAAGAGTGAAATGCTATTCTCAGACATTCTTCTATTCAACTGCTGAGCTCTGGAACTCTCTCCCAGAATCAGTCTTTCCCTCTTCCTATGACTTAAATTGCTTCAAACTCCGTGTGTCCAGGCATTTTAGCTCGAACGTCCCTTGATTTCGGCCCTGTCACTCTTTGAAATCTGGGGGAGGCACTCGCTGCAGTGAGTTATGCCTTTTGTCTCCCTCATTCACATAGGACAAAAAAAAAAAAAAAATCAAAATCATCAAAGGCATCGACAATATGAACTGTAGTAAGTACTTCACTATCAACCATTCCAAATTACACGTGGGGAAACGGTTTCAAAATTATTGGTAAATCTTTTAACTCACACGAATCTAAGAATTTCTTCTTCAATCGAGTTGTCAACTTGTGGAATGGACTTCCCCGAGACGCTATAGACTGCAGCACCGTTGATTCATTTAAACTTCGCCTAGAAAAATATCTTGCATCAAACCCGCGACTGACTGCGTTTGTAAATGAATAACTTTATTATATCCCCCCCTCAGTTACTAACCCATCTGTACCCTACTAACTTCCTAATCCTGCCACGGACATTAGTTCCAGGACAGTATTTCCTTTTCCAATGTTCCCTTACCCACTCTAAACCACTGTTTGGACACTTGATCCTCAGTGTTTTGGGAGGACAAGCAGCCTAGAAGGGTCACTAGACCTGTTGTTGCTTGATTTCCTTTGTACTCCTTTGTACCTCTTTGTACCATATCACCAAACATCATACAATCACCACACGCGCATCAGTCACCACCTCTTTATACCAAATCACCAAACATCACACAATCACCACACACGCATCATAGGCACCACCTCTTTATATAACCTCATCACCAAACATCACACAATCACCACCTCATCACCACGCATCACACTCTCACCACAACACACAACACCATCGCCACCACTAACTCTTTGTTACACTGTCATTATCACCAGACATCACACAATCATCACCACGCACCACCCAATCACCACACACCACTACCACCACCATATCACCTCATCACCAGACATCCCACAATGACCACACACGAATCAGATAATCATCATCACCAATCACACTCTCACCACATCTGTATATCACCTCATCACCTAACATCACACAATAACCACCTCTTTATATCACTTCACCACCACGCATCACACTATGACCAACAGCATAATCTAGACTCCTTGAAAGCCCTGTGTGAAAACCCGATCGTGGCCATGGCCTTCCTTAGGGACTCGGGGCTGTTCGACCAGGCAGCCAAGGGAACGACGACAACAACACTATCACCACACACAATCTCCACCTCTTTATATTACTTCACCACACGCATCACACTATCACCACATCTGTATACCACCTCATCATCTAACATCACAAAATTACCACACACAATCACCACCTCTTTATATAACCACACACAATCACCACCTCTTTATATCACTTCACCACACGCTTCATACTCTCACCACAACAACCACACCACCACCACTAACTCTTCGTTACACGGTCATTATCACAGCTTCTGGCGACCCAAACAGTTGATTGCCTCGTTATCCCATGCTGTTAAGATAATACACGATATTAAGGGCTGCTAACTGTCTCATAATTGCCTACTTCTCTTTTCATACCTTAGGAAGATAAATTTGACCAAAGATTATAAGTGTTGAAGACTCAGAATACTTAGACTCAAAATACTTACTTATTAATGTTTACTTATATCGATAAAGGGACTGGAGTTCTCGAACTGAGGCTCTAGTCCTGACGTAATTTTTGACGTAAAGTGTGCTGGCTTAATAATCCAGAATTCCTATTTTAACTAACTAAATTATATCGATCCTGGACGAAGGACGTTTCTCCTGTATGTCCAGATCCTCATTGTCATTTTAACTTCTCTTAACCCCTTCTGTACCGGTGACAAATTTTTAATTATATTTTAGCTATATTTAGACCATTGTGTGCAGCTTAAAAGGGATCTGGGGTAGTAAAAAGGGTTAAATGAGATAGTTCGAAGCTTGCTAATTGCTAGAGGCCCTTTTTAAACTAAATATAATCGTCTACTAATAGCCAACATAGAATGTAAAAGACGTTGCTGGTACTGAACGGGTTAATTCATCGTTAAAGTTTGCTTGCTATGTAAGGTGTTCTTGCAATGAAGAACAAATAAATAGAGATTTACATAGATTTACATAGATACACAGACTACACACACCTTGCGGTCCCTACTAGGTAGTCCGGACTTAATGCTAGAATAGAATTTGCTACAAAGTGGAAGGCAAGGATAGCAAAGAAGAAGGCTCTCTCCCCAGCCACCTCTCCCTCCAACCGTTGGTCGGCATGAAATTAAGTTGGGGAAAGAAGTCACCCAGCAGAATGAGAAAAAAATAAAAACTTCTACTGGGAAATTTATAGTAAAGAACGAAGATGCGAAATATTATATACTACTAATGCTTAAAAAAAAATTTTTTTTTTATTCCCACCTCCTCAAAATTAATGTCTAGACTTCTTTTGAAAGTGTCAATTGTCTTACATTGTACCACTTTCTCAGGCAATTTGTTCCACTCGAGGACCACACTGTAGGTGAAGAAGTTCTTTGTGACATCGAAATTCGCCCTCCTGGATTTTAATTTCATTCCATTTTCAAGAGTTAATGAACTATTATCTATTTGGAAAAGTGAATCTACATCAATTTTGTCAAATTCCTTTAGTATCTTGAAACACTCATTAATTGACCTCACAATCATCTTTTCAAGTGATTTTTTTTTCTTTTTTTTAGTCTTTCATAATAAGATTTATTTCTTAGTGACGGAATCAACTGTGTCGCTCTACGCTGCACCGACTCGAGCTTCCCAATGTTCTTGCTCAGATAAGGAGACCAAAATTGCACACCATATTCAAGATGTGGCCTCACTATGGTTTTAAATAAAGGTACTATAATGTTCTCATTTGTATAAGTACAAATTCTCTTAATATATCCCAATGCTCGATTTGCCTTATTCGCAGCTGCTGCACATTGATCTGAGGTCTTAAGGCTTTCAGATATAAGGACCCCCAGGTCTTTAACTAGTGCACTTGTTTTGATTGGCTGGCCTTTCATCTTGTATTTATATTTTTTGTTTGTATTACCTATTTGCAAGACCTGGCATTTGTCAACATTGAATGGCATCTGCCATTTTTCCGACCACTTTACTATTTTATTTAAATCAGATTGCAGTTTATTTCTGTCTTCTTCATTTAATACTGATTTTCCTATCTTTGTGTCATCAGCGAACTTTGAGATAGTATTTTTTAGTTCAACATCGATGTCATTTATATAGATTATAAACCAAATTGGCCCCAGGACCGATCCCTGAGGCACTCCACTATAAACAGGCTCCCACTCAGATTCTACTCCATTTATCACTACTCTCTGTCTTCTGTTTGTCAGCCAGCTTTTTATCCAGGCATGAATTTTTCCTATAATGCCAAACATTTCCAATGTCTTCTCTAAGAGAGAGAGAGAGAGAGAGATTGTCACACCCAGCACACTTTAAAAGGGATTGAACTATCCGAGTATTGAAAGAAAGAAGAATAGACAAAACAAAACAAAAACTAAATTGAAGAATCTGTAAACAAGCTGTAAGAGAAGACAAGCCTGTAACACATAAAACATATTAATATAAGGGGAGGCTGCACCTTGCCAGAGCCCAGAAATCAAAATTTCAATTTGTTTTGTTCTTGTTCTATAATGCTTCTTTCAACATAGGAAAATAGCATAGGAGGGAACAAAAACATATATCGCATCCATAACCCCCCGGGGCGGGGGTTTGCCCACGACCCCCAAAAAAACAAAATTTTAGCATTCAGCCACCAGAAAAATGTGTTTGTGTCTTTTGTCTAAAGGGCTTCTGTAAGCAATAGAAATCATCATATGAGGGCATAAACACCCATATGACATTCTTATTTAAGTGGGTAGTGCTTGGTTTTTGGGCTATATCGTTATTTAGTTATCTATATATTTTTGAGTGTCCTCGCTAGACATCTATCAAACTTAGAAAAACATCCCCTAGACCCCGTTTCAAGATAAATTTGTACATTTTTCGGTAGAAAAAATTCCCGGCTGAAATCAGGTTCCTTCTAAAATTAGAGGCTCGCTATAACTCGCCAGGGAAAAGGCGACACCTAAAGGGCACGAAAGGTCTTAATTTTAAAAACAAAACGAGTCGAAAGGTCTCAAAATCGCCAAACTAACAGAACGAAAGTCTTAAGACCTCAAAACTAATATGCTAAACATGAGGGAGAAGGGGGTCCACAAAAAGTGAGTACTACGAAAGTATGCCGGTAGGGAATATGGGAAAACAAGAAGGAGAATGTGAATGAACAACGCAACATTCTTAAGGGGGTAGTACTCGCTTTTTCTGGACCCCCTTCTCCCTCATGTTTAGCACATTAGCTTTGAGGTTTTAAGACGTTCATTCTGTTAGTTTGGTGATTTTGAAATCTTTCGCCTCATTTTGGTATCAATATTAAGACCTTTCGTGCCTGTCGGGGTCGATCTTTTCCTGGCGACCGATAGCGAGCCTCTAATTTTAGAAGGAATCTACCGAAACATTTACAAATTAATCTTGAAAGAGGGTCCAGGGGATGTTATTCTAAGCTTGATGGATTTCTAGCGAGGAAACTAAAAAAAAAATATATAAATAAATATATAGACCAAAAACCAAGCAGTAACACAGTAACACAGTAACACATCGAACGAAAGGAAGCAGGAAGGAGAGACGAGACGGAATTTCTGGACCCCCTTCTCCCTCATGCTTAGCCCCATTAGTGTTAGTAAATGTTACGACTTTTTGTGCCATTCAGGTGGCACCAACCTTGGGCCAGGATCTTTCTCTTCCGAAAATGTACACATTTATCTTGAAAGGGGTCGTGCGGTAGCCTATATTTTCAATCTTGATGAAGGTCTAGGGAGCAAACTAAAATCCTTCCCCTAATTAATGGACAAAGAAAATGAGAAACCAATATAGTTTACACAATATAATAAATAATATCAAGCAAAACGAAAAACATGAACAGATATGGCTAATACAAATTTATACGAATGAAGCAGTACAAATATATAATTTGCGAGAAAATTATTTGGAAGCCAAGGTCCTATCTACAGTGTATCGATTAAATTGTTTTGCTATACAAAACTAGTAAACCCCTTCTATACCGGTGACGTCATTTTCACTTTTGGTTTACTACCACAAGACTAGTTTATTCAGCTTCCGCGTGTATATCATCCCATTGAGGATGGACATGCTTTCTAGCAGTTAGTTCTGGCTATCTTTAGACGATTTCATATAACTAAAGAGGGATCAGCAAGGTAAAGACAGTTTCAATCAACCTATTGACATCCATATACTCATCTGAATCGTCAAAAAATAACCAGATGTATGGAGAGTAAGGGTTAATGGATATAGAAGATATAACGAGGAACAATATAATAAAGTATATCAAGCAAAACGAAAATTATGATGTAACAGATGGCTAATGAAAATAAGAGTGAAACACACACATATATATATATATATATATATATATATATATATATATATATATATTATATATATATATATATAAAAGACCTGCGCGCTAACCGACTGCACTACCACGGACGTACAATAGGATGGTAACCTTAGTTCTCCTTGAAAGATGGTCTCGTGGTAATTCACGTGATCTAATAGACTTCGCCATCAACGACTATTTTACACTATCCCAAACGTCAACTCGAGCAGTACAGTGTTGGGGTTGCGGGATTTTTGCGGGTACAGGGCATTACAATACATAAATAAATATATATATATATATATATAAACCTAATTAATGAAATCAGTGAAACTAATGAATACATGTGGTACTCGAAGGACTCGAGCCTAGGATACTAACACCGAAATTTAATGCACTGACCATTACGCTATCAAGACACAAATAAACATACAAAAAGAACATAAGACAAAGGAACACAACAAGAGAATACTACTGGTGTACACTTTTGTAATACGCTACTAGGTAGGAACAAAAACTTCCGCATTAAATATATAATAACCACTAGATAATGATGCGTTTTAACAGTTTATTCTGACTCTCATTAGACGATTTTCTATACCTTAGGAAGAATCTGTGAGAGTTAAATTGGTAAAGAAGGTCTTAATCAACCCTCTGATACCCATCTCAATCTGAATCTTCTCATAATATCTGGTCAGGTCAGGTGAAGGTATTGAGGGACAAGCCTTTACAACGGCACCTCGTAGCTACTTTCTACTTTTTCCTATTTTCTTATGAATGTAGAGATCGGAGAAAACAGACTTCAACAGAGGTGTTGGAGAGAGAGGAAGCTGTTGGAATGGCTTTGTTATGTGTATATTAGTCTGTATGCGTCATCGAAGTGTCCCCCGACTGGGTGCGAGCATGTGAAACACGCTAGGACGTACTACCATGCACACCCACTAAATGTCCGACTAGGCTGGAATTGAACCCAGGTCAAGCAGATTCACACGTGAGCGTGCTCTCCACTAGACTGTCACGGCTCTTATTTGGTCTGATGTTCAGGGAGATAACCTTTTAAACGGCACCCCCTATTGGCATTGATGTTATAAATATATATTTTGAGCTTACATATTTCAATAATATGGGAGGTTAAGAAACTTTCTTATGTTGCTCAATTGTCTCTCTGCTTTCTCAGATTTTCTCTTTCTATTCACATTCTATGTATTAGACGTTTAACCTCTTGCTTATTTTCGTTATCTCCAAATAGTTGTTCTGCCATTATATTATCTGTGTAAGGTCATTCATATAGTAGGCTATATTAACCAGACATAAGGAAACTAGTGCGTCATAAGATACTGAGAGGGTTCACTTTTTGGTCGACCTTTGTTTAAATTATTTATTATTATTGTTAGTTTCCTCCCTAGACCTCCATCAAACTTTAAAAAAATCCATTAGATCCCCCTGCTAGATTAATTTGTAAATTTTTCAGTAGACAAATTTCCCAGCCGATGGCCGAATCTTCAAAAATTACAGACCCACTATCGTTCGCCAAGAAACAAAAAATACACCTAAATAGCACGAAAGGTCTTAATGTTGACAAAGAAATGGGGCGGAAGGTCTTAAAATCAACAAGCTAATAGGGCAAAACGTCTTATAATCTCAAAAACAAATGGGGATGGGCATGAGGGAGAAGGGGGTCTAGGCAAACGACCCATCTCCCCTTAATCGATACACACATAAAAGGAAACAAGCCAAGGAAATAATATCAAGCGATACACAACATATGGTGTAGAAAACATGGCTATTACTAATCATTGAGATAAAAGGGGGATGTAGTCACTTTTTCTAGACCCCCTTCTCCCTCATGTTTAGCATAATAGCTTTGATATTTTAAGACGTTCGTTCCGTTAGTTTTGCGATTTTGAGACCTTTCGCCTCATTTCTTGATCAATATTAAGACCATTCGTGCCATTTACATGTCGAGTATTTCCTGGCGAGCGATAGCGAGCCTGTAATCTTGGAAGGAATCTGCCTTCGGCTGGGATATTTCCTACCAACAAATGTAGACCTACAAATTGATCTTGAAGGGGGTCTAGGGAGTTATTTTTTAAGCTTGATGGAGGTCTAGCAAGGAAGCTAAAAAATAATATAAACAAATACATAGACCAAAAACGAAGCACTACCCCCTTACAGCATAAACGAAGCACTACCCCCTTACAGCATAAACGAAGCACTACCCCCTTACAGCATAAACGAAGCACTACCCCCTTACAGCATAAACGAAGCACTATCCCCTTACAGCATAAACGAAGCACTACCCCCTTACAGCATAAACGAAGCACTACCCCCTTACAGCATAAACGAAGCACTACCCCCTTACAGCATAAACGAAGAACTACCCCCTTACAGCATAAACGAAGCACTACCCCCTTACAGCATAAACGAAGCACTACCCCCTTACAGCATAAACGAAGCACTACCCCCTTACAGCATAAACGAAGCACTATCCCCTTACAGCATAAACGAAGCACTACCCCCTTACAGCATAAACGAAGCACTACCCCTTACAGCATAAACGAAGCACTACCCCCTTACAGCATAAACGAAGAACTACCCCCTTACAGCATAAACGAAGCACTACCCCCTTACAGCATAAACGAAGCACTACCCCCTTACAGCATAAACGAAGCACTACCCCCTTACAGCATAAACGAAGCACTACCCCCTTACAGCATAAACGAAGCACTACCCCCTTACAGCATAAACGAAGCACTACCCCCTTACAGCATAAACGAAGCACTACCCCCTTACAGCATAAACGAAGCACTACCCCCTTACAGCATAAATGATGTGTATGATTAAATAGATACCAAATCATAAGCAGAAACAAATATGAAGGGACTGTTCTCGAAAAGGAGCTCTATTCTTGACGCTATCCTTGACTTACAGTGTGCTGGCTTCAGAAGCGTTGATTGCTTCTGAAGTTCTATTGCTTCGTAATCAAAAAGTGTTGATAGTCTCTGAAGTTCTATTTTAACGAACTAACAAAATATCTCAAATAATAGGCTAGTTTCCCTGAATTTAGAACTACGAAACTACACAAGGATAAGGGCTAATACAAATAAATGAGAATGAAGCAGTAAGAACATATATCAAGCGAAACAAATTATATCTAATTAGTATAGCTATACCTACCTAAAATTTTACAAAAATAAACTTAACGAGGATAACCAACGCAATCATGACTCTTCAGTGGAGACGGGCTGTTCATTTTGGCGTACGAATTAATGTATTCTTATATTTCTTAGTTTCCTCGCTAGACCTCCACCAAGCTTAGAAAAAAAAAACTAGATTCTCCGGCTGCAAGATTAATTTGTACATTTTTCAGTAGAAAAATATCCTCTTAAGATATTAGGCTCGCTATCGCTCGCCAGGAAAACAATTGACACCTACTATGGGTTTCAGAGGTCGTGTGGCATCGTTTTTTCGGGAATAAATTATTAACAAACAGATGGGTCATTATGCTATTTTGACAGCTTTTTTCACACCATCCCCTAATTTTTGTCAATATAGTGCATTACCAAGAGTGTAGAAATAAGCCACTTGTCTCTGTGTCATGAGGTTAAAGTCGCACATTAATGACTAAGAAACGGACAAGGCTACCGTGGCTTACCTGTGAGAACCACCAAACCATTATTGTTCCTCCATCAAACACGTAGTTATCAGCCACCACCCAACCTTATTATCGCCTTTAAATTTAAGTTATCTGTCAATATCAAGTATAAAATATACAGACAGTATGTATTTGTGTATATTTATACTTGATATTGACAGATTACTTGAATTTATAGGTGATAATAGGGTTGGGATGTGGCTGATAACTACAGTGTTTGATGGAGGAGCAATAATTGTTTGGTGGTTCTCACAGGTAAGCCACGGTAGCCTTGTCCGTTTCTTAGTCATTAATGTGCGACTTTATACTCATGACTAAGGGACATGTGGCATATTTCTACACTCTTGGCAATGCACTATATTGACACAAATTAGGGGACGGTGTGAAAAAAGCTGTGTCAAAATATCATACTGATCCAACTGTTTGTTAACAAGTTATTCCCGGAAAACGATGCCACACGGCCTCTGAAGCCCATAGTAAATGGCACGAAAGGTCTTAAAATAGGGGAAATGGAGTGAAAGGTCTTAAAATCACCAAACTAATGGACGGAACGTCATAAAATCTGAAAACTAATGGGGCTAAACACGAGGGAGTAAGGGGACCAGAAAAACGACCCATCTCCCCTTAACCCTTTTACTACCGCTTCTGTCTGCTGTTTGATTTCAGTTATATTTAGACAATTTTGTGCAACTTAGGAAGGATCTGTGCTAGTTAACCCCTCTTTGGCGGGGACCGACTTAAGGCGGTCTAAAGAACCAAGGACTATGTGGTGGGGACCGACTTGAGGCGGTGTGCAATTTCGAGAAATAATTGGCTCTGAGAGAGAGAGACGAGTGGTGGGAGGAGCGTAGGTCAGCTCTGACCGTTCGGCACGGCTCCCGCGCGGCAACTGCCCTCCCCTCCACACACATCCACACTCACTACCTCGCTACACAGGGAATTTTGTAAGGAAATGACCGTATTTAGGGATTTTTCCTTCGTGTTGCACGATCGTTGCAAGAGAACGCGTGGTCGTAGAAGGATGGTTCTGGTGTCATTGGAAAGCTCAATTATCGCCCTTTCAGGGATACATAATTGTATTACGCTCTGGCTCTTGTTTATGCATGAAAAAGAGCACGGAAATAAGCTGGTTTAGGGTATAACTACCCGCTTGGCAGGTAGTAGAAGTTACCGACCTAGCCACTCGTGGAGTGTTAATAGGGTTAACCGAGATAGTCTGCAGCCTCTTAATTGCTACACGTCCCTCCTAAGCTTAGTAAAATCGTATCATAATTGCAGGTATATAATGAAAAGGACGCAACCGGTGCTGATTGGGTTAAGGAAAGATGGATCGTTTTTCTGGTCCCTGTTCTTCCTCATGCTTAGCCCCATTATTTTGTTCAGATTTTAAGACATTCGGCCCATTAGTTTGGCGATTTTACGATCCATTTCTTTGTCAATATTGAAGACCTTTAGTTTCCTCTCTAGATCTCCATCAAACTTAGAAACAAACATCCATTAGATCCCCCTTCGAGATTTATATGTACATTTCACGGTAGAAAAATTTCACAGCTGTAGGCTGGTTCCTCCAAAATTACAGCCTCGCTATCGTTCGCCAAGAAACAAATCGACACCTAAATAGCACGAAAGGTCTTAATTTTGACAACAAAATGGGACGAAAGTTAAAAATATCAACAAACTAATCGGCCGAACGTCATAAAGTCTGAAAACTAATGGGGCTTATCACGAGGGAGGCGATTATATACAGTTCATAAAAATATAGAGGTTATTCAGATGCATTATTAACACAGTATTTACCCCTTTGAGGCCTAGAGGTAGATCATAAGCTAAAGAAAATTGTCTAATGATAACCAGAATATGATGAAAGTTACGTCATCGTGTTGAAGGGGTTAAGGGGACAGTGGTTATTTTAGGGGGTCTATTCATCCATATATTCATTTATTTTTTAGTTTCCTCCCTAGACCTCGATCAAACTTTAAACAAAAAACACCCATTAAATCCCCCTACGAGATTCATTTGTACATTTTTCGGTAGAAAAATGTCACGGCCGAAGGCCGGTTCCTACACAATTACAGGCTCGCTATTGCTCGCCAGGAAAAAATATCGACACCTAAAGGGCACAATATATCTGAATATTGACAAATATATGGGGCGAAAGGTGAATTTAAATGTCTTAAAATCTCAAAACTAATGGGAGAAATCATGAGGAAGAAAGGATCAGAAAAAGGGCCCATCTTCCCTCCATCCCTGACGAGGTGGGCACAAACAGCATTCAGTACCAGGGACATCCTTTTTTATCATATTCTGGCAACTATTAGACGATATTATTCAGCTTAGGAAGGATCTCTAAGGCTTCAAATTATCTCAACCAACCTTTTTAACTACCACAGAGCCTTCTTAAGCTGCACAATATCGTCTAAATATAGATAGAATACAATATATCACACGTCGCTGGTATTCAAAGGGTTAACATTCGTCCAGCCCACCCCTCTCGCCCCCTATACGTCTCTCCACTCCATCCCTACACCTCATTCTTGTTCTACCCCTCCCTCTAACCTTGTACAACTTATATATATATATATATATATATATATATATATATATATATATATATATCAACTTAACCATAACCAGAAAACGATGAGCAGGGTAGTAGGGAAAACATTTGATATGCATAAAAGAATTGAATATATATTAAATCAGTTTGTGTGTCTGTCTGTGTGTTCTTAACTCCTTCAGAGTCATATGACGCTATCGAGTCATATGGCAGAGTGAACCAAAAACTCATATGACGCTACCGCGTCATATGGATTTATTATATTGCCAGAAAATAAGTTTATGACGCTATTGAGCCGGTCTTTTGGCTGGTAAGTCCCATAAGTTAGATCTACATGTGGGAATATCTAGCCACCCCCTGGCGTCCCTGTGAGGGCCCCGCGGGGGTAAAAACAGTCAGTCTCTTCCCAGCAGCCAGCCTACTAGGTGGGTGTGCGCGGCCCTTTAAACCAAGGGGCCTCCATTTTGCCCAGCCTGGCTGGTATTACCGCCCTAATATATCCCAAACGAAGTGCTTATCATTGGGTTTTCGATGGATTATTGTGTTAGTCTTGTTTAGGGTATAATAACCATGTTAGTGATGTGTTATGCTATTTTCTGGTGTACGTGAGCAAGGTGGTGGGCTCCACGAGGGGCCATGGTTTTTGCCAATATGTTTCGCTTGTTTGTGGATCACTTTCATATAATATTGAGTTAATAATATTGCCATTTATCAGTTCAACACTTGTATTAGTGTTTGTTAGTGAAAAAACGTTCATAACTGGTGGAGCATATGTCGCCATGCTCCCTCCCCCCTGTGCATTTTTGCTTGATAATTTACTGGTGGAAAGTGCTTGGGAGGTAAGTTTTTATTGGCAAAAGCCCTCTACATATACGGCTTGGTGGCCACGAGGGAAACTCAGCAGTGTCAGAGTAAGTATAGTCAAAATTTCTGTCGCCACGAGTAGGTGGAGGTGGAGGTGGTGGTGGTGGTGGTCGTGGTGGTGGTGGTAGTGGTGGAGGAGTGGTGGAGCGGTGGAGGTGGTGGTGGTGGTGGTGGTGATGGTAGTTGTGGTGGTTTTCACACCTTCGAATACCACTCCAATTCACACCTCCCAATAGGATACCTGGACCTGAGTGACCCTTCCCCAGACAGTCACTTGATCTCTTGTATATATGTTTTGTATTTGTATTATTATGCCCCTTCCCCATTATACCCCCCTCCCCATCTTCCCCCTGCCCCCCATATACAGTATACAGGGTTATTCAAAACTTTAGTGACAAAATTACAGGGTGAAGTCCTGACATGATATTAAACATATTTCCATATGGATTTTTCCCAAAAATAAAAGGTTAATTACAGACATGAAAGCCAAATCCATTACCGTGGGAGAACGATCCAACACTTCAAAATCAACCCCGAACCCCCCCACATCACCCCCTATTCTCTCTCGGGTAGGTGAGGGAAGTTATTACAACGTATGAAGCAATGAACCCTTACCGATCCCGGGATTCAAACAGATCCGTAGGCTTTGAATCGATCCCAAGGCTTCGTGTTTCATGTAATGTCAGATAATATAGTAGTAACGTATACGCCCTGGCATCTATCACTCGGTAAGCGTAACTCCACCACAAAACAGTAGATAGAGGTACAGTCATGGACAAATGTTAAGGCATACTGTTAAGAGAAGTAGAAGGAACAGTGACAAAATAAAGGATATTGTGGTTAAACTAGACGGTTTTCTGGCATTTACTGGATATCGAGATTAAACATAAAATCACAATTAACTTATTAATAGAATACAAGTGTCACTCCAGAAATCATTAGTAACCCATTATTATTTTTGCCCATGACTCAAGCAGCAACAGATCTTACCACCTTCATACGCCTTGTTCCTTAAAGCATACAGTATTATTAGAGGGAGGAAAAATCTCTGCAATGCTAGGGAAATACTTGACGATCTTGACAATAATTGAGAATCCTGCAATTATTGACAAGGTCAAGTGTTTAAGTAAATTGCTGATTTATTCGTCTGTGTATTAAGCCTTTAAATCGCAGTATCTTGTTCGAGATGGGACGTTCAAAATATCCAAGTGTGTGAATATTCATTCTGTATTAATACTACTAATAATAATTACGATGTTCACGATCCCACGTATTTAAAACAAACCTAACCTAACCCAACCTAACATACCCAAAAGTACAGGTATTAAAAAACTACGTCAAATAATTGATAATGCGGCATGATAACTACATATGATGCACACACTGACTGTAATACTTATGATTGACAGACTGCCTGCACACCATGGAGAGGTTCGCCAACCATGAACTGGCAGACATGCACATGGTCTATGGTGCAGCACAGGGAAATGGTCGTGCAGCTCAGCAACGGCCACATGAGGCTCGTACAACAATTAATGAAGATAATGTTCTGGAGATGGTTGCACAGAATCAACGCACTAGTACTAATGCAATTGCTGCTGAGTTACGGTTAACTCAATCAACCGTATGGAGAATGCTGCATGAGCAATTGCTGTACCCTTTTCACTTCCAACGGGTTCAGACTATGAATCCAAATGATTACCCAAGGAGAGTTGATTTCTGCCGATGGTTTATGCATCAAGTAGGACAAGACCGCCATTTTCCAAGGTCTGTGTTGTTTACAGATGAGTGTACATTCACCCGCGATGGCATGTTCAACACCCACAACTTACACTACTGGGATGAGGATAACCCTCATGTTACATGGAACCGAGGATCTCAGGAAAGGTTTTCAGTTAATATTTGGTGCGGGATACTTGGTGATCACCTCATAGGGCCACATGTTATGCAAGGTCGTCTTACAGGGGCAGCATATTTGGTGTTTCTTCAGGACACACTACCGTTATTATTGGATGACGTCCCCTTACAAACACGACGTCAAGTATGGCTAATGCATGATGGAGCTCCGGCACATAGCAGTCTAGTGGTGAGAGACTATCTAAATCACTCTTTCCCAGGCAGGTGTATTGGTGTGGGTGGACCAATGTTATGGCCTGCAAGATCACCGGATTTGAATCCTGCTGATTTCTTCCTGTGGGGTCACTTAAAGACCTTAGTTTACAGTGAAGGTTCAATTGAAAGTGAGGAAGAACTACTGCTCCGAATTAGGGATAGCTGTGCACAAATACGTAATAGGACAGCCATTTTGCAAAATTTGATGAATTCCATGGTCCGCCGTTCCAATTTATGCATTGAGGTTGGAGGTGGCCATGTGGAACACTTATTGTAAATTAATATGAATGTCGTCATACATAATTTAACGTAACATAACCTACTCTACCCAGACGTCTATTAACTCATTAGTATCGATAAGAGAAATATTATTTATTGCATACCTTTAATGTACTGTGTATGTTAGTTTAGTATGTACAGTCACTCATAAAAGTTCGTGGGGGGTCTCTGTGTAATTGGAGATAACGCCTGACTGACAAACATAATCTCTTTTTACTTTATTGCAATCACCGTCACAATTTTATCTTTAGTATGCACGTGGGTATTTTCATGTCATATTATTACCTGACTAGGCATAAAAGGGTGGAAACTACAGAGGTCCACACGCAACCCCCCCCCCCCCAAAAAAAAAAAAATTATGAGTGACTGTACTGTACCTATTCATTTCTTCATTTACAAGGATAACCCTAATTTTACTGTAATGCTCTGTAACAACTGTTATTATACGTACATTTAACGGCATACTGTACAATGCCGTGTAATAAAAGTATCGGATTTTCTGTTATGGTTGCATGTGACACTAATTTAATACACTGATTATGTACACCCTGTAATAAAAAAAAAAAAAAAACTATTACTGGTTACTATTCTCTTAGCCTATCTGACATTACATGATACACGAAGCATTGGGATCGGTTCAAAGCCTACGGATCTGTTTGAATCCCGGGATCGGTAAGGGTTCATTGCTTCATACTTTGTAATAACTTCCCTCACCTACCCGAGAGAGAATACGGGGTGATGTGGGGGGGTTCGGGGTTGATTTTGAAGTGTTCGATCGTTCGCCCACGGTAATGGATTTGGCTTTCATGTCTGTAATTAACCTTTTATTTTTGGGTAAAATACATATGAAAATATGTTTAATATCATGTCAGGACTTCACCCTGTAATTTTGTCACTAAAGTTTTGAATAACCCTGTATATTATTATTACTAGGCTAGTATCTATTTATAGTGGAGCAGATAACTGCAAATTTCAGGAGAATCGTTCAAATGGTGATGCAAGCATGAAATTTGGTACATGTACCCTTCAAGGTCCATTCTTCTCAGAAATACCGCTGGCCACGCGAAAATCCAAGATGGCGGTAATTTTTCAAGATGGCTGCCGTGCCTGACCATATATTGCTTAATTTTTGTTTAATTATTACCTGGTGAACATTTTAACACCTTACGAGCGGCCTATGCGGTTTATTTATGTGTACCGCACAGCGGGGTGTTTTTAGCCAAAATAGGGCTGTTTACGTGATCATTTTCATGCCTAAATAAGACCCAGAACGTAAAACAAGTACCTATCCCTGAAAGGGCATAAACAGAGCTTTCGAATGACACCATAACGATCCTTGTATGATGGATAGTTTTCTTGCAATATCCGTGCAACGCGAGTGCAAAAAGCAGGTAATTCGGTACTTTCAGTACATAATTGAGTATGTAGCGAGTGAGAGAGGGAGGAGGGAGCTGAGATTTGTGTCAGTAGGTTCGCCGCGGTGGTCTGGAGCAGTCATACGCTCGCTAGTCTCCTGCCACCACTTGTCTCTCTCTCTCAGCCACATTACGTGCTGAAATTGCCACTCGAGTTATGTCGAGCGCCGCCACATAGTCCAGCTTTATTTAACTCGACTTATGTTGCTCGCCGCTAATTAAGGGTTAAGAGAAAACTGTTTCTTGCTAACCAGATTAATGAGAAGCACTGTTTTAATCATTGTCATAGTCTATAATTGGAATTTTAGAATGGCATCCATTAATTTCATATGTTCATATCTAAGCAACTACTGAATATATATACATGATTTTTGGTGTGCACATACATTCTTTGGGTCAGATAATCCAATGGAGCCATTTTCACATTTGTTAATAAGGACTGAGGCAGTGATGAGATCTTGCAAATATAATAGAGTGATGTCAACACACAACCAGGGCACACTGGTAACATCGCTGCTGTGCAACTCAGCATGGGGTTCAGTGTCAGCTTATTTTACTGTACTATACTATAAGTTGTAGTGTAGTTTAATTTAGTGTCCCAAATGCTTTCTAACAGCCCCATATCAATTAGCTACTAGACAGTAGTTGGTAGTTAGTAGATAGAGTTAGATAGCCGCACCTGAATTGACAGGGTGTGCCAGCGCGGGAGAGCCGAGCCAAGGGTAAGGGGGCTATACATGACTTGCTCATGTACTTACCTGGATGGTGTACAGATCACACAGGACTTAAATGGCACTGGATGAATGATCGGGCTAGGTGTAGGTCACCCAAACCTAGTTGTATCCCATAAAGTAATGTGTGTGTAATTTCGTTAAGGTGGTAAAAGGATAAACCCTCGGCCTTAATCAGAAAGCAAAATGGCAGATTCAAAATCCATTTTTCCCATAAGACAAACTGACTGGTCAAAATGTCTGAAGCCTTAGCAAATAATCCAGTTTCCTTCTATGAGTCAATTAAGAGGAACAAAACTGACTTTTTCAGGCAAGAATCTGCTCCTATTAAGCACTCAAAGCAGAAGCTTCTGAAGGAGGACTACAAGCTCTTCTCAAAGCTGTTCATCTCCTGTCAGAGCAGACAGTGTGATCTGCAGGAGTTCTTCCAGCATGAGAATCAGGCATTCCCAGCTGCACTGAGTGAGGGTGGAAGGCTGTACACTTGCCAGAAGTCTCAACTGACCTCTATCTTGGAGACTCATGTTACATCAACAGACGAAGAACCAGAGACCGATGTCCTGATTGTAGATGGGTCTGCTTTGGTCCATGTCTTGCCACCAAAGAGAGGAAAGACCTTTGAGGGCTATGCAACTCTGGACTTCCTGCCATTTATTCACAGCTATGCTACGAAGTACAAGACAACACATCCTGTCTTTGATGTGTACAACCCATCCAGCCTCAAAGCCGAGACCAGGTCTCAACGTGGCCAGGGAGGAAGACGCAAGGTGACAAACAAGAACAGCATTCCATCCAATTGGCGTAACTTCCTTAGGCATAATGACAACAAGACGGAGTTGTTCCAGTTCCTGGCAGACAGGGTTGCCCAAATGTCTGCACCAAACTTGGTAATTGTCACAAAGGGATCTGCAGTCCTCAGCACTCATGAAACTGGTCTTCAAGGACTGGACAAGTGCTCTCATGAGGAAGCTGACAGCCGCATCTTTGTGCATGCCAAATATGCTGCAGAACATGGGAGCAAAGCCGTCATGGTCAAGGCAAATGATACAGGTGTTGTGGTCATTGCAGTGAGTGCCTTTCCAGCCCTTCAGAGTTTGGGGCTAGAGCAGTTATGGGTGGCATTTGGTCACGGTCAAAGCCGGCGCTGGATCAGTGTGCATGGCCTGTATCGCTGTATGGGGCAGGAGAAGGCTAAAGGCATGTTATTCTTTCATGCCTTCACAGGGTGTGACACTGTTTCAGCCTTCCATAACAAGGGAAAGAAAACTGCCTGGCAGACATGGGATGTTTATCCAGAGGCCTCCCCTGTCTTCTCCAAGCTGAGCCAGTACCCTCTTACAGTGGAAGATGGTGACCTGGAGATACTGGAGAGGCTTGTCATACTGATGTATGACAGGTCCAGCACTGCTACCACTGTGGATGAGGCCAGGCTTGACATGTTTGCCAGAAAACAGATGCCTTATGAGGCCATTCCACCAACAAGAGCAGCTCTGCTTCAGCACACTAGACGAGCTGCCTTCCAGGCTGGTTGTGTTTGGGCCCAAGCAACCCAGTGTCAACCAGAAGCAGAGACTCCTGCTGACTGGGGATGGCAGAAGGTTGGTGAAGAATGGCACGTCTTCTGGACAGCCAACTCCCCCATAGCCAAGAGTTGCGAACAGCTGATCAAATGTGGCTGTAAATCAGACTGTCGTGGCAGGTGCAAGTGCTACAGGCTGGGTCTCTCCTGTACAGCTCTGTGCACTTGCAAATGTGAGGTGTGAGTCTTTGATTCTATGGTATTTTTACTAATGTTATTTGTACTCAATGGATATGTATAAATGGTGTGAATTAGGCCGTTTCCTACGATATAATCTTCCTTCACTTTTTCTAGTTACTTATGACCCTGATGAGTTAATAATGTGACAAGTCTTTCTAATTCTCTGCCCTCAAAAATGTAGGATTAGATGAAAAAATCATTTGTCTAGCTCTACTAATAGCCAAGATATCACAAAATTTGTCTTTAAGCCCAGAAGGCCGATACACTACTCAAATAGCACGGCTTTAAATAGCCTTTAAATAGCCGGCTGATGGCTGCTATTTACTTGTATGACGTCACGGTACTTTTGCGGTAATTTTCACCGAGTTCCAATATCACCGAAACTACCGTGATGTCAACACAATGGGTTTAAGGAAATTTCACTATGGCAAAGGTGCGTAAACACGGAAAATCACGGAATAGTTACCTCACGAAAACAAGCAATATCTCAGTAACTACTGGGCCTATGGAGCTGAATTTTTTTACGAGACAAAAGCTGAAAGTGACCTCTCTCACGTGGTTTATGACTAATTTATCTATCTTTATTCTTTGATTAGCTATTAAGCCATAAACACTACCGAAAATCGCCAAAAAAATCCGGCCTCCTCGGGTCAATGGCGGCCATCTTGGACGCCATCTTAGTTAAAGTCTAATATGCAACTGCTTTGGGCAAAATTACCTTCACTTACCACGTTAGAGCCAAAAAAAAAAAAATGGATTGGACAGTATTCATGTCTTTTTTCTTTCAATTAACTAACCCATAACAGTAGGGCTCAGTCAGATGTGTCGGTCATCTTGAAAAATGGTCACCATATTGAATTTTTGCGTGGCCAGCGGTATGTGCTTTGAAAGTGAGCTTTGAAGAATACCTGTACCAAATTTCATGCTTGCATCACCATTTGAACGATTGTTTCACTTATCTGCTTCACTATTACTATATATTATTATTATATTCCCCCCCTCTTCCCCCTCTGCATCGATGTCACTGATTGCTTCAATCAGTTCCATCGACTCGATGCAGATGTCCTTATATAGCCAGGATCTTTGCACGATTCATTTTTTAATTTATGCATTCTCCTATTCACCTTCATTATTCCTTTCCAATCACTATCACCCATTCATTCATTCAGTCTTTATGCATTCTTCCATTCACCTTCATCACCCTTTCATTCACCTTCATCACCCTTTCATTCATTCATTCAATCATTCAATCATTCATTCATTCATTCATTCAATCATCACTTCAGAGGTTCGGGGCCCACCTGCATTCACCCATCATCATAATAAAACTAAAAAAAAACTATAAAAATATATAAATAAAAAATAAAATAAAAAATAAATAAATAAAAAGCACAAGTAAATTTCTTGCACTACAGTGGATATAGGCCTCCTGGGGAAACCACTCTAAAAAAATAACGAGTCAAGTGCAGTACCTCTTTGGGTGGCTTGGAAATTTGCACATATTTCTCTGGTTTGACAACTTGTGTATATATATATATATATATATATATATATATATATATATATATATATATATATATATATATATATATATATATATATGTAGGCTATATATAAATACACACATTCACACATTGTTTTTACCATTATTTGTTTTGACACGTATATATATATATATATATATATATATATATATTCTCTTGTAAACTGACCAGGTTAAAAGCAATAGCAGTTTCAGCATTCAGGATTTTATTGTTACAGATTTCAATAGTTCTAACAATTTTCCTCTGGGGTTCAGAGATGAGGTACAAAAGGTTAGCAAAATTCATGGTGGATCCAACGTTTCACAAGTAAACATCTTGCATCTTCAGGGAATGGAGAGGTAATGATTAGAATAGGGACAATGCATCTTATTTATACAAAATTCGAGGATCAAGTAGAGGGAGGTGGGCGGAGCTACTGGGTGTGTGGTGGCTGTTCATTGGTGGAAGGCAGTCTATTCGCGAGACGGGCACTAAATCTTATCGGTGGTTGGTTGTTGGCTGTGGGTGGCTGTGATTGGTTGGTGTTGTCAGTTGTGTGCTGAGTGTGGAAGCGTAAGGAAGGGGGTCGTGGGGCGAGAGGAGGGGGGGCAGCATGCTTGTAGCGCTTGCCTGAAGGAAGAATTTGAAGGTCTTGTGTTTGGTTGTTGATGCTGGGGTTGAGTGTTTGGATCATAGACTCCTCTACATAAGGACTGGCGTCGGCCATACTCGGGTCCCGGAACTTGGGTCCATTGTCAGGCCCACAAACTGAGGTCTTATTTTAGTTTTACTGGATATGGGACTTTGTGTTTTTACTCTACAACATCTTATTAACTAGAGCAACCAAGTAAAGGAAAATAAAACATTTGTTTTTGGTTGATTGACTCATAAGTCTCTTTCGTGATTGAACATAATAGGAAAATATACAGTTATAATGAGATAGTTTATAAGAACATGTATTATACAAGCAAAGCATCATACCATGACTTACATTAATTAAATATTAGAAGAAATTAAAGTAAAACCTTTGCAAAATATTACTTTACACAATTAATTTTACATATATCAAAAGTCACATAACACAATAATTAACTTGAACATTAGAAAGGTTCTCTTGTCGCCTTAAGCAGCCTAGTGTACACTCCCGATCGCTTGTATTAAATACAAAGGCCTTAAACAACACATTACACAATGTCTGGCATGCTCCTGAATGGCTAGCTAAAGGAACATCTACATAAGACAAGCATTGTTTCAAGTAATTGCGACAACACTTTTTCGAGTCTTGAAGAGACATTTGAAGGGTGATGCCACTATGTACAAAGAAGACAGTAGCCAGTGTAGGCATACTCAGCCCACCTCGATTCAAAAACTCTGATGACAAGCATTCCCCAGAATCTACTTCCTGTTGTCCATGTTTATGAGCTAAAAATCCCTCAATGTAGACAATTTTATGTTTTAAAGTATCATCTGAATCTAGAAGTAGTTGAGTGTCTTGTAATGTCAGCTCTTCCAGAAGTTGTAAATCACCATCATCTATTGCTGCTGTACAAAATTAACAGCTTACTTCTTTGGCTCGGTCAGGAACGATGTCAAGTTTCAACAGCTGATGCAACTGCTGTACTTTGGATGCTGCTTGAACATCCCCAATGTCAATGTAAACATTTCCTCCACTACGTTGTCTTGCTTGACCAAAACAAAATTCTAGGGGATCTTGTGAAAAAACAGCAGGTAGGATGTAAGCAAAATCATGGGTTTCAAAAAGATATTGTGCTGCTTCTATGTTATACCTTGTTGTGATGACAAAGGCATCTGCTGTTGACTGTGTTAGTTTCTTCTCTCTGCCATGCCCACCAGTCCACCGACAGCTGGATACAACTGTACACATTTCCTGCAGAGCTTTGAAGTTTGTACAGTTTAATGTCCAAGGTTCACGATATTGGTCTCGTAAATGAACTGCGCTGTACTTGCTTTTAACATTCATCATTTTAAACCAATTGGTTACCAGTGTTATGTATATCACTGTTCCATCCTGAAATTTAACAGTTCCTTTAAGACCTTCAAATGCAGCAATCGTTTTCTCATTGAACACTTGGCAAACTAAGGGCACACTCTGACGTTGCAATGGTTTAGGAAATACTGATGAGCGTGTGAGTTTTGTCAGACGAAGTGGTGTCTTCTGATCTTCATTGTAAAGAGCTTTAACATCACTCAAACACGTCAAATATTCTGTACCGTCCTTGCTAAAATGTAATTCTTGACATTTCTCTGTGATCCAGTTGTTTCTCATATTCTTGAAGATGTGAACATAATCATAGACAAGGAAAACATTTATGCCATCTGGTGCTAGTGTTACTTTTCCAGGACCCCCAAGCATTCTGTAAACAGCTTGATTCAGTGGACAGTTGTCACAGACGAACGATACTGGATGGCCACCACTAGCTTTAACAACATATACAGCCTCAAGTAATATTTCCTTCAGTTGAATAGCATTCAGTTTTGATACAGGATGAATTCGTATGATGTACCGTGGTCCTCCATAGTGACAAACAACTTCAATAGCAAGAGCAGATGTTGCTAGATTTTCTGGTCCGTTTGTTGCATAGCCTACTATATGCTCTCCTGTAAATCTAAGGGCCTGCTTAAGCTTGACTTCATCAAACAAAATGTTAACTAACCGCTGTTGTGGCTTCAACTGATCAAAAAGGATTGGGAGACACTTGTCAGCATAAGTGCGAGATAACAATTGGCGAATCTGTTTCTCACAAGGAAGACTAATTGCTTTGGAGTTTCTAAGCATTCTATATGCTGCGGGTGATATACAAAACAGTTCTGCTGCAAGAATTAACATATGCTTTGTATATCGGCGATTTTTAGGAGGAATAAGAAGGAGTTGTAACTGTGCTTGAATGAACTGAAAACCTTCAATTTCATGAAATTCTGTGATAGAGTCAAGTTCTGAAATTATTCTTTTTAAGCGGTCAGTATTAGTCGCTTAATGAGTGTTCATAATTTTCAATATTTATTCAATTTGAGACCACTTACTTACCAAGCTATTTTTTTGAAGATTCAGTTTACTTTTTGGTATCTCCAAGCCACTTTTCTCTGCTACTACCAGCTGCAGAAAACCAAAAGGAGACTGTACCTCTTTAAAATGAAGAAACTTATCAACTGCTCTACCATTACCATCTGTCTTAAACATTGTCAGTTCTCTACCATTTTGCATTATATAAAACTCAGGGAAGTGTTTTCCAATCTCTCCTGCACATTTGTCATACCTATGCATTTTGTCTTGTTCATTTTCAAATTCAGTTTGTTTTTTAAGTCTTGCTTCACTTGTCACTGTTTTAGTTAACCTAGGAGCTGACGTAAGTTGTTTGAAGCAAGACTTGGGTACACCTTTAAAAACTGTAGGAGGCCCAGCTGGTCGTTTTCCTCCCCGAACTGTGACCCAATCGCAGTCGAAGTGTGATGCACAAATCCATAGTTTCGACCTGTCTCTCAAACTTTCTGGGCTATTTGGCATAGCACTAATCCATGCATATCGTTCTTGTTCTTCATTCGGGAAACACACCATAGGACTGTATGGCTCTCCCCTGTAGTTTCCACGACAAATGAATGCAGCACATCTTTTCGGCATTGTTCCTGTAAAGAAAAAAAACAAGAATAGTTGTAAAATGGTTATCAGTACATATCAAAGCAACCCGTTGACATCAGCTCAATTCTAATATTTATCAGCTAAATAAGTTGTTAACACAGATCCTTTTGTGACTGGTAAGTATTTATAAGAAAATTACTTACAGTAAGCTGAGAGATAACGAACAACAGAACAAAAATGTGTTGCCTCTAACGTGTCTCGTGGGTGACTGGCATCTGGCATCGTCCTGGGCTGTTCGTTTTCTGGCGAGACATTATGTCGCCAATATGGCGGGGATATGGACGATTGCGTGTGAAATTACATGCATTTATATGTAAAGTTGTGTTTGTGTACATATTTTTGTGTTTAAGAAAGTCGGAGAGACCACTGCTTTCATGATACTGCTTTTAAGCAATGGACCCAAGTTTCAAACTCCGAGAGTGCTCGTTTCCAGTCCTTATGTAAAGGGGTCTATGGTTTGGATGTATAGAGCTTCTAAAATAGCTAGTCTTCTGGGGTCTGATTCTTTGTCGAGTATGGTGGTTTGTTTGTCTAGGTCGGCACGAGTTAGGGCAAGATGGTGGGGGGCTTGATAGTGATCTTTTATAGCGCCAGATTGAAGGTGGAGGGTTAGTCGACGGGAAAGGCGAGTCTGTGTCATTCCAACATAGGATAGGGGTCCACAGTCCCCAGAGGTGCAAATATGCTGGTATATCACATGATCGTCTTTCGGTTGGTTGGTGGAAATGGGGCGGTTACGGAGGACAAGGTTGGAGGTCTTAGGAGATTTGTAGTAAATAATTAGTTTGATTTTATTGTCAGGGTTGGTGGGGAGGACGTTTTTGTTAATTATTTCTTTCATAATGGATTCGTCTGTTGTGTGGTCAGAAGACATGTAGTTTCTGTAGAAAAATGAAATGTCATTGGCCGGGTTGGTGCTAGGAGGGTCTTGTACACTACCGTGTACACCAAACCTACTAACAATGGCCAATGTGTTAATGGGGAAAGTGAATGCCCTAAACGATACCTACAGTCCACCATCGCCGCCTATGTCAGGAGAGCCCTCACCTATTGCACCACCTGGAATGACACACACAATGAACTGGAAAGGCTCACCCAGGTCCTAGTCAACAATGGGTATTCCAACACTGACGTCACCAATGCCATCAACCACCACCTAGAAAAATGGTACAAACAAGACCCCCCTATCACCAACCCGGCCAATGACATTACATTTTTCTACAGAAACTACATGTCTTCCGACCACACAACAGACGAATCCATTATGAAAGAAATAATTAACAAAAACGTCCTCCCCACCAACCCTGACAATAAAATCAAACTCATTATTTACTACAAATCTCCTAAGACCTCCAACCTTGTCCTCCGTAACCGCCCCATTTCCACCAACCAACCGAAAGACGATCATGTGATATACCAGCATATTTGCACCTCTGGGGACTGTGGACCCCTATCCTATGTTGGAATGACACAGACTCGCCTTTCCCGTCGACTAACCCTCCACCTTCAATCTGGCGCTATAAAAGATCACTATCAAGCCCCCCACCATCTTGCCCTAACTCGTGCCGACCTAGACAAACAAACCACCATACTCGACAAAGAATCAGACCCCAGAAGACTAGCTATTTTAGAAGCTCTATACATCCAAACACTCAACCCCAGCATCAACAACCAAACACAAGACCTTCAAATTCTTCCTTCAAGCAAGCGCTACAGGCATGATGCCCCCCCTCCTCTTGCCCCGCGACCCCCTTCCTTACGCTTCCACGCTCAGCACACAACTGACAACACCAACCAATCACAGCCACCCACAGCCAACAACCAACCACCGATAAGATTTAGTGCCCGTCTCGCGAATAGACTGCCTTCCACCAATGAACAGCCACCACACACCCAGTAGCTCCGCCCACCTCCCTCTACTTGATCCTCGAATTTTGTATAAATAAGATGCATTGTCCCTATTATAATCATTACCTCTCCATTCCCTGAAGATGCAAGATGTTTACTTGTGAAACGTTGGATCCACCATGAATTTTGCTAACCTTTTGTACCTCATCTCTGAACCCCAGAGGAAAATTGTTAGAACTATTGAAAGCTGTAACAATAAAATTCTGAATGCTGAAACTGCTATTGCTTTTAACCTCGTCTGTTTAAAAGAGAATCTATTTCCTGGCTATACTAATATATATATATATATATATATATATATATATATATATATATATATATTATCATTACCATTTACCATTCTTTATATTTTGTTTGACACCTTGTATATATATATATATGCATTACTTTATTTTATTTACGTGTACAATATAATTATTTCTGAATTTATTACCTGAAGATAACTTGGCTTTCTTGTTTTGTTTTTTCAGTGTCAACCCAGGAGCCATTTCCCTTCTCGTTGGAAAGGGTTGTGGCCCTACCAGGTAAGTAAAATTGACAACCTTCATGACTGACATGTCTTCTATGAACATTATACAATTATTGGCAAGGAAAATTATATAAAAGTGTTGTATATTGTGGCAAAGATATACAACTGTATAAACATTCTCATATATTTTCATAACAATAACAATGCATGGAAACAATTGCGCATAGCTCATGAACCAATTACGCTATATTATTTTGGTTTTCACCATTAGAAAGAGCACAATTTTCCAATTCCGGTGATATGTACAGTTATATACGTATCCGAGCAAATAACGCAACGACGAGGTGGGGAACAGGTCGGAACCCGGCTAGCGTCGGCGGAACAGAGACGGGTGAAGCGTAAATATTCGCATTTTGGCTCTTCATTTCAGATATTCATAGCGCAAAATGTATTTGTCGTAGGAACTTCTATTTATTTTTTATACTCATCAGCATTATTTGCCGCATTCATACAGCCTAAATTTAAAACCATACACTTCGTAGCAACGAAATAAATCGAAAATGTTATAAACCATATCAATCAAATCATATTTTTTTCAGGTTTGGAAAGAGCAGAAAAATACTATTATTTGAGCAAAACAAATATATATGGTCATCACTCACAATTTAGAGATAAGACGGTGTGAAGACAATTGCATGGGAAATAATTGTATTCCGGACTCATTTACACTTTCATATTTCGATTTATATACATTTTTTTTTTTATCATGTCCTATAAATATTCCTCTTTTCATTGACATATGAGGCCCTTGGAGGCAGAACCAGATAAGCACAAAATAAAAAACCGGAATTAAATGCGATTCCTAGCAACAATGGGCCCGGGGTGGCGCTTATCTGGTTCTGCCTGCCACGGGCGTGTGTGGCTCTGGGAGGCAGAACCAGATAAGCGCCACCCCGGCCCCATTTTTTCTAGGAATCACAGTTAATTCTGTTTTTTCTATTTGGCACTTATCTGGTTCTGCCTCCCAGGCCCTCATATGATACATCACAATAAACAGCATTCTGGTGGATGGAAATAGAGAAATATGTAATGCTTCGACAACACTCATAAGCCAAATTCAAGACTGAAAAGCTATGTCAACCGCCTCCTCGGACTTATTGGAACATAATATGTCTGAAGGAGTTAATAGGCGGCCGCAGTTTTGGACCTGGGGAGCTGAAACTTTGCATGTGGGTGTCAATTGACCTGGGTCAGGTCATAGAGGGGGCGAGGCCACGATCGGAGGTTGTTTCGTGGCCGAAATTGAAAATAAAACATGAAAACAATTGCCGTTTGGGGCAGAAGGAGGCCTCCGATCGAAAAGGTGTATGGAACGAAAGTTGTTCGCAGCCCCCCAAAATGGGGCAACGGATGAGGTCAGATCCAAAATCGGAGGTCATTTAGCGGCCGAAATCGAGGTCGTCGTTTAATGAGGCACAGGGAGGTCGAGTCCGGTGGTTATGGTAGTAGTAGTATTGTGATGATTGTGATAGTAGTGATTGATGATGGTGATTATGGTAGTAGTAGTGGTGGTAGTAGTGATGGTGATTATGGTGGTACAGTAAATTTAAACCCGGGCAACGCCGGGTACCCCTGCTAGTTGAATATATAAAATGTAGGCACAAAGGCCACGCACTGGGACCTGAAGAGATCATTCAGTGCTACATCTAAAAAATAACATATCAGGACAGGAATATACAAACAATATGTAAACATTAAGAGATCAAGTAGCGGTACATAAAGCATTTAAACAATATCAATATAGGAATATCAAAGCAAAAGAAATGGGAAAATTAAATATGATAAGCAAAAAAATACCGCAATCCAATAAATAAGATCGGTGCTTAAGACCATCTGCATCTTGGCCAAGCATTTCAGACAGGGAAAGGAAAGCAAAACCTATAGAGCATCTGGCGGATAAGTAATTACAACAAGAGGTTATAATGTAGCTTAAAGATAGTACCAACGAGCTTCGAACACCTTGAGAGGTAAGCGAGCAAGAAGAGTGATACCTGGAAATGGCCAATTCGCCTTTTCAGATGCCTTATTTTCGTACTTTCGACAAGGGACTGGGGTTCTCGCAGAGAGGCTCCAGTGCTGACGTTATTCTTGACTTACAGTGTGCTGGCTTAATAATCCAATAGGGTTGATAGCCTCTGAAGTCCTATTTTAACTATAAAAAATACTTTCGTTGTTCTTGTTGGCGTTGTTGTCGAGCTCACGCTGCGTCCATACGCTTGATGGCGTTAGTGCCGATCTGCATCGTCTGCATGTCATCAGCTTAGCTATATAATTCGGCTATGCATAACGTTTTAGCTTGAAATGCACACACATGATTTTGGTTTCCAATTAATATAACTATCGTAATAATATTGATAAATTATGTTGGGAGACGAACAAAATAATGTTGACAAATAAGAACCATTAATTTCAGCAGACGGACTCACTTTAGTGAGTCACGACGGATGTTGATGGTCAGTTATTTTTTCTTTTATCTCGCCTGAAAGAGGGATTAACCCCTTCTATACCGGTGCTGTCCTTTTAACTTTTTTCTGGCTACTATTCGACGATTATATTCAGTATAAAAAGGGCCTCCAGGAATGAACAGGCTTTGAACTATCTCACTTAACCCTTCATACTACAACAGATCCTTCTTAAACTGCACACAATCGCGAAACATACCTAGGATAAAATTAAAAAGACGTCGCCGGTACAGAAGGGGTTAATGCTGGTCCTTATGTCTCACCGAAAACCAAGGCCCTCTCTTAGATGCATATAAGTAAAGAAACGACCTAATAATTATAGCTTCCCTACAGCAAGTGAAAGGTAGATTTTGCTGAAGGCAGGCAATGTAAACATTATGCTAATCGTGAACTACTCAGGGTGACGTATATCTCTATCAGTAATTGTTCTTATATCTCACTACTCTGTATTAACATTATCCATGTTTACCTAATACTTTAGTTTATGTTTATCCACAGATCGGTGTTACTTGTGGAATTGTGCCAGTGTTCAGCTGAGGAGTTTTCATACATATTTCCATAAACTAATCTTAATAAACAGAACAATAATTATGTATTATGTGTTATTATCCTTAACCATGTTATTTATTATTATGTTCTATCCAACAACCAACTCTACTCCTAAAATCGATTAATGCAACATTACAAACACACGTGGCAGTCCGTGGATTCGAACCCAGGACGCTCACACCGAAAATCAACACCTTATGCATTGCGCCACGAAGACAGTTAAAGAATGGTGGTCACTGCCTACGATTTATTATGCAACTTCGAATCCTGCATATCAATCTAAGCATGTATACACATCCCAACTGCAACTCACGTAGGCTATGCATATGTGAATGGAAAGAGCAATTAATTGGGCCTTAACCACTAGGGAAGTCCTCTCGATAAATTACTCCTGAACCAATATCAATTATTATGTTCTATCCAACAACCAACTCTACTCCTAAAATCGATTAATGAAATATTACAAACACATGTGGCAGTCCGTGGATTCGAACCCAGGACGCTCACACCGAAAATCAACACCTTATGCATTGCGCCACGAAGACAGTTAAAGAATGGTGGACACTGCCTACGATTTATTATGCAACTTCGAATCCTGCATATCAATCTAAGCATGTACACACATCCCAACTGCAACTCACGTAGGCTATGCATATGTGAATGGAAAGAGCAATTAATGGGGCCTTAACCACTAGGGAAGTCCTCTCGATAAATTACTCCTGAACCAATATCAATTATTATGTTCTATCCAACAACTAACTCTACTCCTAAAATCGATTAATGAACTATTACAAACACATGTGGCAGTCCGTGGATTCAAACTCAGGACGCTCACACCGAAAATCAACACCTTATGCATTGCGCTACGAAGACAGTTAAACAGTATAATAGGGATCCGACATGACACTACTTTTAATGACGTGTTAAATGCAATATATAGCATAATAATGCAGTCTGTATTGTGAGTTATAATGTAATTGTGCTCACAGCTGTTTAGGATGTGTTTCGTGATTATATATTACCATTACAGACATTATATGTAAATCAGGGTCCAGAGAATATATGTAAATGATAAAGTATTCGTTGTGGTTAATTTAAATTGTTTAATGTGAGGAAATTAATTATTTATAATGTCTTACCTCTTAAATATTTAATGACCAAATACACATTGACTAAAAAATGTCAAGTTTAAAGATAATCACCCAAGCTTTGGTTATGACCTAACCGTATTATTGATATAATATGGGTTAATTTGATTAGGTGCATCAATTATATAACATTTTTTTTTTTTTTTAAAGACAATGAACGGAGGAAGGAAAAACACAGATAAAACAAAAAGGTCCATGTGCCTAAAGGCATCCTCCATTCATAAAATGTTTGTAACAACTGGATTTAAACATTTGTAGATTGTAAGTTTGTGGAAAGCAATTCGAGGGAAGTGAATTCCAAAGAGTAGTAGTTCTAGGGATAAATTAATTTTGATAAGCAGAAGTTCTGCATTGTGGAGGAGAAAGTGTAAATTCATGGGCGCTCTCAGCTGCCCTAGTTCTACGGGGAAAGATGTGGAGAGTAATTGAAGCAAGTTCCTCGGAACAATTGCTGTGAAAATATCTGTAGAATAATGCAAGGGATGCAACGTTTCTTCGTATGGATAATGTAGGATTGTCCTGTGTGATTGCAGGGTTATTGATTAATCTAATAGCTTTATTTTGAATTTTGTCCCACTGCCTCAATGCAACCACTCCACTTCCACTCCACAGAGGTGAACAGTAATCCATCTGAGAACGCACATGACTTTTATATATTACGGTCAACTGCTCGTCAGTGAAGAATTCTCGAACTCTGAACCCAGTTTTTTAGAGGCATTCTTAGCAATGTTTCTAACATAATGTGTCCAGCTCAAGTTAGTAGTTAATGTTACACCGAGAATGTCAATACTAGGGGAAGTGGGTATTTACATCATGAAAAAATATATGGGAGTCAGTGAGATTCTGTCGGTTAGAAAA
>CM064553.1:2509084-2524084 GCA_032716605.1 Paralithodes platypus | reverse complement strand
AACAGCTCGGAACCCGGCTAGCATCGCCGGAACAGAGACGGGTGAAGCGTAAATATTCGCATTTTGGCTCTTCATTTCAAATATTCATAGCGCAAAAAGTATTTGTCCTAGGAACTTCTAGTTTATTTTATACTCATTAGCATTATTTGCCGTATTTATTCAGCCTAAATTTAAAACCATACACTTCGTAGCAACGAAATAAATCGAAAATGTTATAAACCATATCAATCAAAATCAGATTTTTGTTTTTTTTCGGTCACTGCATGGAAACAATTGTGCATAGCTCGCGAACCAATTATGCTATATTATTTTTGTTTTCACCATTGGAAAGAGCACAATTTTCCGATTCCGGTGATATATACAGTTATATACGTATCCGAGCAAATAACGCAACCACGAGGTGGGGAACAGCTCGGAACCCGGCTAGCATCGCCGGAACAGAGATGGGTGAAGCGTAAATATTCGCATTTTGGCTCTTCATTTCAAATATTCATAGCGCAAAAAGTATTTGTTCTAGGAACTTCTAGTTTGTTTTATACTCATCAGCATTATTTGCCGTATTCATACAGCCTAAATTTAAAACCATACACTTCGTAGCAACGAAATAAATTGAAAATGTTATAAACCATATAAATCAAAATCATATATTTTTTTTTTTTCGGTCACTGCTTGAGAACTATTCAAGATAAACAATTTCTGTTTTCAGATTTGGAAAGAGGAGAAAACATACTATTATTTGAGCAAAAAAAATATATGGTCATCACTCACAATTTAGAGCTAGGACGGTGTGAAGACAATTGCATGGGAAATAATTGTATTCCGGACTCATTTACACTTTCATATTTCGATTTATTTACATTTTTTTTTATTTTATCATGTACTATAAATATTCCTCTTTCCATTGATATATGATACATCACAATAAACAGCATTCTGGTGGATGGAAATCGCGAAAAATGTAAGGCTTCGACAACACTCATGAGCCAAATTCAAGACCCAAAATACTTGTCAAGCGCCTCCTTGGACTTATTGGAACATAATATGTCGGAGGGAGTTAATAATCATATAACTGCGAAAATGTAGTTTCGACCAGACTAGAGGCCTAGTATCGTATATATCATGGTAAAATAATAGACTTAGTAGAGGTAATGAAACAATTAAGTTGGTAAATAATTTCATACCTAACAAACAATTATACGGTACTATCATTTGGTATGTTATATAACAGTGGCGATTCTGACATTGTGTAGGGAGGGTTGCTTAGCCTAAAGTAAACGATCATTATTGAATACAGTAGCTGTGTGAAGTATGAAGACAAATCCCCTAGATTTTGTTGACCAATATTAGTACCGTGTCTATACACAAGATGGCATTGGTTGAAGCCTCTAATCGATGCCAGACACTGCTATCTATGGTATAATTTATTTTAATGGAAGGCATAGGAAGTCTCTGGACAGTACCTCGTCACACACAGCACACAACGGAGGGTTGTCATTATGCAAAATTTGTTTAACCCTTATATTTATATAAGATAATTAAATACATATCAAACGAAAAGAAAACAGGAAAAGAAAAGGAGAAGAACAGTATGGTTAGTATATCAGATTTTTTTTGACATACAAGCAAATTGTACAAATCCAAGCGAAAACCGGAAAAAGGGGAAGTAGGTTAAGTGTATCTAACAATAAGTACATTATTATGAAACCAAAATAATACATGTACTGTATAAATACAAATGAAACTAGGAAAGGTAATGGGAAGGGGAGCAGGGACATTTTTAAATTGTAAAACTTGCAAAATAAACAAACCAAAAGAAGGACGAAAACAATATAAAGGCAAAACAACTAATAAAAAACGCTATGTGGAAAAAACGATTAAGAAAAATAAAATTATGAAATAAATAATGAAAACAAAATTATGAAACAAAGCAAGTAAATTAACACAATGTATAAAACAAACTATAATATATATATATATATATATACATATATATAAATATATTGTTACGAATCTGGACCTCAGTTGTTTAGAGACGGTATACGAAAATAATTACTAATGGCAATGCACCTTGTCTTTTTACCAAACAACACCACGACGCAACAGGTAAGAGCACTTTGAACGCTTCCAGCCTCTTCTCAGGGCTTAAGGTGCACACTGCCCTGCTCCTATTCTGAATAATAAGTAGAACAGAAATAACCATGTAACTTACTAGCTACGAGAACTCGAAACCAACACAGGGATTAGCAATGCTGGGTTGGACAATCAAAACAGTTAAATACATATAGGCTACCAGCAGACATCAACGAAAAAAATGAGTGCAGGTGTACTTCGAGCATAACAGGCTATGCGCGCCCTCGAGGATACTAAACTGTGTGCAAACCAGCCAACGGTAATCCACTCTCAACCCAAGAGAGTTGCACATAATATTATAGCATATAATAATGTTCTAACAATACAAGGCAGTGTCCTAATAATGGCTAATATGACTACTAACCTCGGGGTGATATTAGTGGAAGCAAGTTGCCCTGACCACCTCTAATATCACACCAGTATATCCTGCTTCAACCTGGGCCCCCGAGTGAGTTACCGCCCGAAACTATGAACTATTAGAGTCCACCTCCCACACTCACTTAACTATGGGGGGGGGGGGTCCAGACTGTAGCTGGATTCCTAATTAATATTAAACACTCTGTTGCCTCAGTTCGAAACCCGAGATAGGGAACACACAAGTGCTGGGGCAGAACCGTCAGGCTGTTACCGGGTCCTAAGCACGAACACTGGGAAACATGTGTAGGGGTTATGGATGTGTGTGTGTGTGGACTGTCTATGGGATTAACAGTGCTTATTAGTAAGGACCCCGGCAAACCTCCCAGCTCTTCCCTATCACGAATCCCGAAGTAGCCATCGGAGGTTCAGAATATATAAAACAAAGGGAAAGATAATAAATGCTGATCAGAGGAAAAGGATAATTAAAAGAAATGAATTAATGTCTAGGATTCTCTGTTAATTACGTTACGTTACTCTTATGCAAGCAAGGAAAAATAAACAGTCCGACTGGGGTGCCACAAGAGAGAGCTACCACCACCTATACTGTCTGGCCGCCAACGAGAGAATGGCGAGGCCTGGTGTTGCTAGGGAACACGGAGGCCGGCCACAAACGAATAGGTTGCAAGATATCACCACACAATATAATAACACTAAGACACTTCACAAGCATAACTTATAGTAAAGTATTCCTGTGTTAACAAATTAACTAAAACAGTGTGGCAGATAAAATAAAGTACATCTTGATATTGCAACACAACTAAACTTGTAATGGTCACATAATTAAATGAAACTGGTGGGGCTGGCAAACTCGCCGCCCCCTCCCTCCCTCCCCGAGACGGGAGCAACATCTCCTCCCTCATCTAAGCACAGCTAGCTTTCAAATTACACCGTTGCCACTATTACGAATCTTCATATACGAAACAAGTAACACTCTATTGGCTCATTCTACACAAATGTTTATTGAGACAAAAACGCTTAGAGGCACGGCAAAACTAGTCATGTACAATTAGAAGGGTATCGGAGTGAAACTCACAATACCAGGTCTTTCTAATAGACTTGGCACAGCTGCTCTCAGGAAGTCTGGCGCCACTAAAGTCTATCTACTCCTAAAAGACCCTAAAAGACCCTGGTTATTGTGACACCCTCACACGGGGGGGGGGGGGGGGAAAGGGGGGGGGTTTTGAAGCTTTGAAACAAAACTTTCATCATTAGTTTATAACTGCAAAATATGTACATTGACAGTCTTTTGTATTTTTTCATTTTATAGTTTTTTAAAAACATGAGTAAATATGACTTACTAACTAAAAAGCCTCGTGCTCTCCTATCATTCCTCAGAGGACTCATGGGACAAACAGTCTGCCAGGACATTATTAACACCACAGATGTGCCTAACATCGAGATGATATTCTTGCAACGTCAAACTCCAGCGAGTAAGTCTCTGGTTCTTGTCCCTGAGCCTATTAAGAAACTGCAGAGGATGATGGTCAGAGTAGATTCTGAGCACGGGCCCATAGGGTGGCAAATAAACAGCGAAATGGTATAAACTCAAAATAATAGCTAGCAACTCCCTCTCGATCACAGAATAATTCTTGTGTGCTTGGTTAAACTTTTTCGAAAAGTAGAAAATGGGGTGCTCAACATCGTCCATATAGACTAAACAATTGGGGACATCATGCACAACCCTGTTCATTAACCGTTGAAAGGTGGCGGGAGCATTCTTCAAGCCGTAAGGCATTACCTGGCACTGATACACTCCTCCACCCACCACAAAACTAGCGATTTTCTTGGCACGTTCTGGTAGTGGGACTTGCAAATAGCCTTTAATTAAACTAAGTCCACTTTTATGATGAACGTGGCTGCCCCAATCTTGTCTACCGAGTCATCGACTCTCGGTAAAGGGTAAGTATATGTCTTGGAGAGTAAATTTACTTTGCAAGGTGGTAATTTTATAGGCTTGTTCACTCCCACATCGATGATATGCACCACCCAAGATGTCAAACCTGGTGCATCTCCAAACACGTGTGGATAAGCCCACAAGCTAGTAAACATCTCCTCAACCCTTTCCGGAGGTAAATGGGTCAATTTCTCCCGCAGGTATCCGTTCTCGGCCCATGTCCCAGCCGGCACAGCCTCACCTGGGAAAAACTCCCTCTCCTCCTCCTGCTCCTCCTTCATGCCTTCTACAACCAGGACAGGGCAACGAGACACAGCATCCTGGTCCCTGGGACCGGAGAATTGGGGAGAGTGCAGATGGGAGTTGAGAGGCACTGCAGGAGCCTTGCTTGGCGTTCCCACAGTGCATGAACCACTAACCCCGGGACCCGGGTTATTCAACCACCATCCACCAGGCCCGGGCTCACCCTGCACCTCCGACACCAACTTTCCAGTCAATAACCTAGGCAAGAAATTGACCATCTCCGACTCAACTTTCTCTACTGACCCGTTCTGAAAAAATACAGTAGCACAAACTGCCTCAGACAACTCCCCGTTAACACCAGCAGGTGACTGATCGGCGCCCAGGCAACTCTCTCGGCTAGCCCCTTTAGGTGACGTCGCCTGTGTGCCCGCCGCACTACAGTACCTCTTCAACATGTTAATATGGCAGAGCTGATGGGTCTTATGTCTGTCTGGATTACTCTCCCCGACCTTAGAGAACAAGTGTGTTAATAAAGCATCACTCTGCGGCGCCTCACCAATCTCCCCCGGTGCCACGGTGGTAAGATTAGGTATAGCCTCCAAGTCGGTCTGATTCAATGATACAGGATCAACCGGTCCTCCCGTAGGGACCCGATCGCTCCCTTCAGTATCACCTCTGGCACCGGGTGAAACGAGTGAGGAGCTTTCCGCTGAGCCTTCCTCCTCGTCCTGCACACCCTCGGCACCCTGCAGATCAGTCGAATCTATGGGTGATGCAGATTCAGTACTGTACATCCCCTCGATCATATCTATCTCCTCCCCTAACAATTCCTCCGGCTGTGCAAGCTGGGCCATAGATCTCATGCCGTCACACACCGGAAACAAATCGGGAGGCAGCTTCTTAGCCTCCTGGTTCCTCTCCTCCGGCTGTACCTGCTCCGACACCACTACCGGAGGTGGAAAGACTCTACTCCCTGCCATATCTGCTCCAAGCAGAAAATCAATCCCCTCCACAGGTAATGAGTCCACAACCGCTACCTTCGCCGTCGCCGTGACTACAGGACACCTAAGATGAATAGGAACGAGGCTATAACAGGCCTCAATGTGTACACCTCGACATAACACAAACTCGTCAGATTTTATCAGCTTCCCCGTCAAGTTCAAACACATGGACTGCTTAGCTCCCGAATCCCTAAGAACCTTCCCACACAGCTCTACTTCACCCTCATGAACGAAAGCCTGGCACCAAGCGAGCGAGGCTTCTGGACCTGCATTGCTACCTAGTTGAGACACTTTGTCGGGGGCAGGCTGTGCCACGGCCGTTGGCACCCCATGCTTCACCCTTCGTTCTGCCTCCAACCTCGGTAACAAAGATTCATCCCCTCCTCCCTGGATACCAATCACTAACGACACAGGCTTAGCAAGCGCTGCAGAAGACTTTGCCTGGGGACAGTTTGGTTTAATATGTCCAGTCTGTTTACACCCATAACACCTAACAACACTGGAATCAGGTCGGGCTGAATTTGGTGATTTTGGTTTGTCTCCACTGTTATTATTACGTGTGGGACCAGGGCCACTATTACTGTACCCTCCGCTTCCACCTGCTCGGTACTTCTCGTCACGTGCAGTCGTGGGTGGGGCATATCTGGCACGATCAGTAAAACCCTTGGTTGCCAACACTCGATCGTCAGCCCACACGGCAGCATCAGACAGCTTGCCGGGGCGCTTCTCACGGATCTTTTGGCAAAGCTCTTTGTCGACATTGTTGGTAAAGTGTTCTAGCAGGAAAAGCTCAACTGCCTCATTTAAATTGGTTACATTTTCACTCAAAAGCCAACGAGACAAACAATCTCGGAGGTACTTGGCAAACTCAACATGAGTATGATTAGGCTTCTTCCTTGCATTACGAAATTTAAGGCGATAGGCTTCTGGTCTGAGTTCATAAGCCTTAAGGATACCCTGCTTTAAATTATCATACTCTGCTAAGTCCTCCGCTGACATCCTATCATATGCTTCGAGCGCTTTTCCCTTAAGAACTTTTGCCACCAATGCCGGCCAGCGTTCCCGTGGCCACTCGAACTCCCGTGCTTTCTTCTCAAATCGCTGGAACTATTCAGTGACTTTATCCTCATCAAAAGCGGGAACGAGCTTCAGGCTACGAGACAACTTTAACTCGCTTGATTCCTCCCTGTGTACCATGCCCCCTTGTCCCCTTGTGTACCTACCACCGTCTACCTCAACTTTGGTTCTTTGTAATGCTGGGATCACACATTCCCGTATATGCTCCCGACTGCTCCCGTACGAAGGTTTATTGGTAGTTGGCAACCGATTACATAAAACGTAAGGGCATATTACGCAAAACGTAAGTGAAATTTTATACAGTCTGAGGGGTTGGTACGCATGATGGGAGTAGCCACACGGGTCGGGGAGGTGCTGGGCGCGGGCTAGGCCGCGCCGTTTCTTTTGAAATTCAAATCACGGTCGTGGCTCGCGCTCCCGTATGTCAAAAGTCGGGAATTTTACGACCGTCCGGGCCATCACGGCCGTCTGACGGGAGCAGCCCCGTCAGATGTAAAACGCTCTGCCGTCAGACGTAAGCGGCTCCCGTCAATCGTAAGAAATTCCCGTCAAACGGGAAAGTTTACGTTCGTCCGGGCGCATCTGGCAACAGCGCCGCACTGCGGGTTGGCGGGAAGACGCGGCAACGTTGTACGGGGGAGTATATAAGGACCGGTGGGACGCATTGCCGTCACACCTCTCACCACACCGCAAGAAGCAACCACCACCACCTCCAGCCAACCCTGCCACCCTACCCTCTGCCACCCTCTACCCTCTACCCTCTACCCTCTACCCTCTGCCACCCTCTGCACGCTTCACCTGCCCTGCCGTCCGTCACCATGCTGAAGAGGAAAATGAAGAAGGCCAGGAAGCCTTCCCCTGCCCCCTCGACGCCTGCCGCCTCAACGCCTGCCACCTCTCCGCCTGCCCCCTCGACGCCTGCCACCTCTCCGCCTGCCAACTATCCGGCTGTCTCCTCTCCGCCTGCCACTTCTCTTCCTCCCACCTCGTCCACCTCGGCTGACCCCGATGAAATTGTGATCAACGTCGGCGAGAGTGCAGAGGTCATGGAGGATGTCGTCGAGGATGAGGTGGACAGTGATGACGACGACAACGAGGCGGACGACCATGCCGTTGCACCTTCTGGCGGCGAACAGCAACAACAACCGGCAAAACGCCGCCGGAAGAGCACCAACATTATCCTGCCGGAGGAGACGGAGCGAATGCTGGGAGAGTGGCTGGAGTTCGAGGTGCCTTATATATATGATAAGGGTGATCCCAGGCACAAGCAGAAGGAACACATTGAACATGTTTGGGTGGAGAAGGCAGCCAGTCTGGACCCCCCCATCGCCACTGAGGACTTAAAGACGTGGTTCTCTTCTCTCCGCTCCAGGTTCGGCAGGCTCTCCAAGCAGAAAAGTGGTGATGGGGCCCGCAGGATGACGGAGAGGGAGAAGTGGATCGTCACCATGTTTAGCTTCCTGAAGGCACACATCGTGCGCCAAAGGAAGCCCCGGACACTTGGTATGCCTCAGGTACGTGTATATTTTTTATGTTTGCCAACCCTTTCACTATTAATTCGACAACCACATCCAGGTGTCAATATTTTCCTGGTGAGCGATAGGAAGCCAAGAGGTTTGGCGTCCTCAGGACAGTGACAGGGTTTTGTCTTTTTCTGAATTATTTTGCTTATAATGATGCAAATATTTTGTTCAATTTATCTTGTTCACTTAAGTTCATAGCCTTATATATATATATATATATATATATATATATATAACCTAATGTATAAACAAAAATTGTGGTATTCTTGGAAGCCTAATATGTTCAAAGTTATTGTTGATATTATGGTGTGAACTGATGAAATCTTTAGTACTTTACCATAACTATATATAACCTATATATATATATATTACCTAACATTTTTGTTAATGAAACACATAATAACACAAAGCAGTTTATTCATGTTATTTAAAGGTTACAAGGATGAGTGGTTATGTTGAATGGTATTTTACAGTTGATACATAATGTACATGTTACTAATTATACATTCATGTCCCCACAGTCTGCTGCCCAAGCTGCCGACCCTGAGCCTGCTCCTGTGCCTGACCCCGCCCCAGCACCTGACACAGACGATGGTGATGACCCCTCTGCCGGCAGTCAGGAGGACACCACCCCAGCCATCTCCAGGCCTGCGCGGAGGGTGAAGAAGGGGAAGCCTCCTGGTGCTGTTCCTGGAGCCAAAGCACACGGAACCCTGGAGAAAGTGAGTAGAGGAAATATTAGTTGCATTGTTCATTGTAGGCAACCCATTGCAATTCCAGGCTATTATTAGAAAATGTGTTTCTGTTTTAAAAATAATTAGAATAACATAAAGTTATGGTAAAGTACTACAGATTTCATCAGTTCACACCATAATAGCAACAATAACTTTGAACATATTAGGCTTCCCAGAATACCACAAAATGTTATTTGTTAAAATTCCTAATTGGTCAAATATTGAAATATGTTACATTTCGTGTGTTGTGCAATGTGTTAATGTTCTCTTCTTCCTTATTCCCAAACCAGCTCATAGAAACTGCGGAGAAGGTGCGCCACAACCTGGGTGGGGTCATGGATGTGGTTGAGGAGCCTGAAATGAAGTATTGGCGCGCCTCCCTGGATGTCATGGCCAAGGACTGTGTGGGGCTGCCGGCATCATTCAACACCGCAGTGAAGATGGAACTCATGGCAGCCATCCACCGGTTCCGAAATGCCCATGAGGGAGTCGCCAAGCCTGGTCCGGACTTAATGCTCCACGCATACCGGAACTTTGGCTTTCCGGCGCCACAAACCCAACCCCAGGCCCAGCAGCAGCAGCATCCTCCGGCAACCACAGTGGCAGGCGTCCAGGGTGAACCGGTGTTGTACCAGGGCACTCCAGCAAGCACCCTGCCTCACCCCCTGCCGACCCAGCCCAGGCCTGCTGGGGGCTTCGTCTTTCCTGCACACCAGGTGGCAGCTTTGCAGACATTGCTGCGGCCGGCGGCTGCAGCGACACCCCCTCACACCTTCCTGCCACCTGGTGCCTCCACACCAACCCATTCACTGTCGCAGTTAGACCTCTCCCAGTTTGCCTCCTCCAGTTTCTGCGTGGATCTGATGGCGGCGGCAGGGCAATCACCTGCAGGCACGCCCGCGCACTCCATCGATCCCGGCGAGCTGAGCCTGGAGACCCCCATGAAGGAACGATAAAAAGAACCTTCTAGCAGAAACCATCCTTGTCTCTCTTGTTATGGAAATTGTATTTAACAATATAAGTATTTTTGTAATGACGTGTGTTTCTATTTCCAATATTGTAGTTAAATTATTTATTATTAAGATGACAAATGAAATATATAATGAAAGTAATGAGTAAGAATAAAAATGAAATGAGTAATTGAAACGCAATACTGATAATATGGTTAATAATAAATATGGAAAACCTTGAAAACTTAAATGAAATATAACTGTAAAACATAAAGTACAAAACAAATGAAACATGGAAAAAATTAAAAACTTGAATGAAATATAAAAGTAAAAGATGAAACATAAAGTAAGCAGGGAACAAATGCAGTAATTAAAGGAAATATCAAAATATAAAATAAACAAAACATGGAAGAACCTACAAACTTAAAGAAAATCAAAAGTAACAGATAAAAGTACAATACAAAGCAAACTGGCAAAGACTCGATAAGTTAAATGCAAGATGAAACTGAAATATAAAGCAAAAAGCAAAGTAAACAGGGGAAAACCTTAACAATTTCAATGAAGTATTAAAGTAGATATAACTAACCTAAATAATGTCATCCTGCCAAGCCACAGATCCTTGAGGGGAAGAGAAGTATGTCTTGAGGTAGTTCCGTTGTTCCTTGGCAAGCCTGGTTGCAGTGTTGCGGGTCACGGTTGGGATGTTGGTTCCTACAGGTGGGTCATTCCTCCAGGCGGAAGGTATGAGTTGGTGGGTGTCTGGGTCCTCTTGATCTACCTCTGTTCGGGGTGGGTTTTGTGCTCGTAGGATGTTGTGCAGAATGCATGAGGCCAATACAACAACCTCTGCACGTTCAGGTCTCAGAGATATTACAGTGTGTAATACTCGGAAGCGGTTGGCGAGAATGGCAAAGGCGTTCTCTACCGTCCGGCGGCCCCTGCTGAGTCTGTAGTTGTAGATTCGTTCAGCTTTCGTGAGGGATCGTTGGGGGTAGGGCTTCATCAGGTAGGCGTGCAGAGGGAATGCATCAACACCTACTAAGAAGTAGTCCGTGGGTGGTCCAGTGGGATCGGTAGAGATGACCTCGGCGGGGGGCAGTTTTGCGTTCTGTCTATCAAGCAACTTAGACAGACGGGTGAGTGCAAAGCCACCACCATCAGACTCTGACCCTATGGCACCAACGTCGACGTAGATGAACTTGTAGTTGGAGTCAACAATTGCCAACAGGACAATGGAAAAAAACTTCTTGTAGTTGAAGTAATATGTGCCACCAAAGGCGGGGTTGCCGATCCGTATGTGTTTGCCACCAATGGCTCCTACACAATGCGGCAGGTCCATTGTTCCTCAAAGCCGCTGGCAACCTCCTTCCATTCAGCAGGCGATTGTGGCGTTTTGATCTCCTGATCTCCGTAGACAGAAATGATGGCCTGGCAGGTGTCTGGAACAATTTGGCTGATGGTGTTGTGGGCAACCCGAAAGGAGTATTGCAGGCTCTTATAGGATGCACCCGTAGCGAGGAAACGTAGGGTGATGGCCACCCGCAGACCAGGAGGAATGGGTTTTCGCCAGAACGTAGGTTTCCTCTGAATGAGGGGGGTGACACGTTCCACTATCTCATCAAAAAGTTTTTTGTCTACCCGGGTGAAATTCCTGTATAGTTCTGGACATTCTCTGGCCAACTCTTGCATCAGGTTCTCATAATGGCCATGTTCAAGCCTTCGTTGCAGATAAGGCCACACCCACACTCTCCTCTTGCTCCTTTCCTTCTTCTCTTGTTCCTCTTGATAGATGAAGTTTGCTATTGCAAGTAGTTCCAAGATTTCGATGTAGGAAAGGATCCATTGCATTAGCCGCGTGTTATGCCTGTTCTCCGGTTTTATTAGGGAGTTCACAAAATTGAACTCCAACAGGATGAATTCCGCGATGTTGTTCCCATTCCCAATCCTTCATCGGCACGATGAAGGACTGGGAATGGGAATGGTGTGGCCATTCCTGCCCTTTTGTAGTTCCCAGATTCCAACCCAGACCTACGTGGTTGACAAAGACTGTCTTTGTCTGTGTTTGGACAGACGGGGTGTGCCAACGATTGTCCGGAAACGGTCGAGGTAAGTCCTAAAAAGTCCCAAGACATACGGCCTCAGCTACGCAGGTCTTGTGGGGGCGTGGCATGGGCGTGGCCTGTGTTTCCGCAAATCGGGCAGCCCATGCGGACTAACGGGGACATGCTTACGCAAGTCGCAAACACGTACGTAGTTCATTACGACTACATTAAGATTGACGTAACAATGGCCCCGTCACGATACGTCTGTCGGGAAAATGCAATAATCGTGGTGATACGGGCGTACACGGCCGGACTACGCCCGACAGAACAAAAAATTGGCGATTACGCCTGACGGGAGCTGTCGGGAGCAATATACGGGAATGTGTGATCCCAGCATAACTACATTGTCATTCTCTGTGTTTCTAACCTCTCCTGCATCTCTCTCTCTTCTCTTTTCTCCTGCCTCTCTCTCTCTTCTCTTTTCTCCTGCATTTCCAATTTATTCAACTCTAGTTGTACTAGAGCATCACTCGATAGCCCTACCGGGGCAAAAGTAGGGGGTGGTGTAGGAACATAAGCGGGACGGTAACGTGGCTGAATCGTAGAAATTCCGACTGAGTTAATGGGGGAGGAGGTGTAACCTGGTTCTGTGCCGCCCAGCCAGCGGCAGGAGTAGAGTGTAAAGGATTAAAATGGGGTTGAGTAAGTTGGGGCACACCAGAGGGCACTTCAGGCAACAACGGGGGAACAACAGTAAGACATGTAAACTGGGAGGACGTTATGCTCCCATTAAAAGGATTGGGTGTGCGCGGCGGAGAGCGCGCAGGTGTGATATAGCCTCCTGCTGGCACAGTTGTTTGCTCAGCCCCCTCTGAATCATAATAATACTGCCATATATACTGCTGACATGCTTCCCTCGTGGTAAGAAGAGACCCCTCTCCTCCCAACACTGATACAATCAACCTCAATTCCTCCACACTTCTCAACTGCATCTGTGCCCATTCTGGAGAACTCCGAAGGAACATTCTCGCATCCTCCTCACTGGTAAAATGCAACGGCACGACAATCTCCCCCTCCTCTCTTGCTTGTTGTTCAGACATAATAAAATATAAATGCTAGACACCTATTCTTAAAAAAAATCCTCTGATCAAAATAAATCTTATTAATACTGCTGGTACTATTCTGATTATCCTAGGCAAGGTCGCCACTGTTACGAATCTGGACCTCAGTTGCTTAGAGACGGTATACGAAAATAATTACTAATGGAAATGCACCTTGTCTCTCTACCAAACAACACCACGACGCAACAGGTAAGAGCACTATTAACGCTTCCAGGCTCTTCTCAGGGCTTAAGGTGCACACTGCCCTGCTCCTATTCTGAATACTAAGTAGAACAGAAATAATCATGTAACTTACTAGCTACGAGAACTCGAAACCAACACCGGGATTAGCAATGCTGGGTTGGACAATAAAAACAGTTAAATACATATAGGCTACCAGCAGACATCAACGAAAAAAAAAGAGTGCAGGTGTACTTCGAGCATAACAGGCTATGCGCGCCCTCGAGGATACTAAACTGTGCGCAAACCAGCCAACGGTAATCCACTCTCAACCCAAGAGAGTTGCACATAATATTATAGCATATAATAATGTTCTAACAATACAAGGCAGTGTCCTAATAATGGCTAATATGACTACTAACCTCGGGGTGATATTAGTGGAAGCAAGTTGCCCTGACCACCTCTAATATCACACCAGTATATCCTGCTTCAACCTGGGCCCCCCAGTGAGTTACCGCCCGAAACTATGAACTCTTAGAGTCCACCTCCCACACTCACTTAACTATGGGGGGGGGGGTTCCAGACTGTAGCTGGATTCCTAATTGATATTAAACACTCCGTTGCCTCAGTTGGAAACCCGAGATAGGGAACACACAAGTGCTGGGGCAGAACCGTCAAGGGTGTTACCGGGTCCTAAGCATGAACACTGGGAAAAATATGTTGGGGTTATGGATGTGTGTGTGTGTGGACTGTCTATGGGATTAACAGTGCTTATTAGTAAGGACCCCGGCAAACCTCCCAGCTCTTCCCTATCACGAATCCTGAAGTAGCCACCGGAGGTTCAGAATATATAAAACAAAGGGAAAGATAATAAATGCTGATCAGAGGAAAAGGATAATTAAAAGAAATGAATTAATGTCTAGGATTCTCTGTTAATTATGTTACGTTACTCTTATGCAAGCAAGGAAAAATAAACAGGCCGACTGGGGTGCCACAAGAGAGAGCTACCACCACCTATACTGTCTGGCCGCTAACGAGAGAATGGCGAGGCCTGGTGTTGCTAGGGAACACGGAGGCCAGCCACAAACGAATAGGTTGCAAGATATCACCACACGATATAATAACACTAAAACACTTCACAAGAATAACTTATACTAAAGTATTCCTGTGTTAACAAATTAACTAAAACAGTGTGGCAGATAAAATAAAGTACATCTTGATATTGCAACACAACTAAACTTGCAATGGTCACATAATTAAATGAAACTGGTGGGGCTGGCAAACTCGCCGCCCCCTCCCTCCCTCCCCGAGACGGGAGCAACATCTCCTCTCTCATCTAAGCACAGCTAGCTTGCAAATTACACCGTTGCCACTATTACGAATCTTCATATACAAAACAAGTAACACTCTATTGGCTCATTCTACACAAATGTTTATTGAGACAAAAACGCTTAGAGGCACGGCAAAACTAGTCATGGAAGGGTATCGGAGTGAAACTCACAATACCAGGTCTTTCTAATAGACTTGGCACAGCTGCTCTCAGGAGGTCTGGCACCACTAAAGTCTATCTACTCCTAAAAGACCCTAAAAGACCCTGGTCATTGTGACAATATATATATATATACAGTAGAGGGTGTCCATAAAGTCTCTTTACAATTTAAAATATTTATTACAAAAGCAAATGAACAGACAAATATGTAGGAATTATT